>APFE031725579.1:0-24119 GCA_000404065.3 Pinus taeda | reverse complement strand
GTAGGCCAGCACCTACGTACTAGTATTTTGGCTAGTGCAAAAGCTAAAGGGGGTTGTTGCTCCCTTCCAGGAGAAACTGGAGAACGAGAGAGAGTTGTAGCTCTCTGCAGGTTGCAGCCTGCGTACTGGTAAAAAGACTGCACCAGTACATTGTAAAAGAAGTTTTCTATTTAAAAGGAAGATAGAGACGAATTGCAGCAGGTGGTTTTCACCCACATTGGGTTTCCACCTTATATCTTGTGTTCTTGTGTCTGATTGTCTTTCTGCTCTGTTTTACTGTCTCTGGATATTGTTATTGGATTCTGCATCACTGACTAACGATCATCATCAGAAAGATTAAGTAAAGTAAAAGCATGTTCTATATACGCGGGTTTCCTTCTGCATAATTGCGTACATACGCAGGTTTATTAAATTGAAGTAGCGTATATCAGTTGTTTTGAAAAAGAATAATTATCCTGATAATACTGATTCACCCCCCCTCTCAGTATTATTTTCAACAGGAGATGGCTTATAAAACCCAAAATAATGTATCATGGCATGATGAATCGATTTCTGGAATTTGGGAAAGAAATTCCATATTTCAAAGCTATTTGTTTTGAATAATGAAAATGAAAATCCTTGGATACTCTGATTTGAAGTTCAAGGTGTTGTTGAACTTGACATGGCATTCGACGGTTGAAGCATTGATGTTTCATTTTGAACATCCATCTGTATATGTATGATGTGCATAGAAACTTAATGAATTCATGAGTGAGTTGCTTCATTCACATAGAGTTTCCATTAAGCATACTTTGAAATATCTGCATGAGGTATTCTATTTTGAGAATGAGATATTTCTCCTATGATATGTATCTGCATAGCTGTATTGCTGATATTTGAGATTATTGTTGATAAGCACATTTGGATGCAGCTTTAGTATACAATCTTCCATGATACCTTGGATGAGAGGTACATAGCATGACCAAGGTTCATCATGATGTTGCTTGCCTGGCTAGCTGTGAGGCAGGATACAATAGCTCCTTATAGAGTTGTTTAAGCATGATCTGGATATGACATGGATACATTGTGATGATTCGATTGGTAGTAAGTCCCATATTTATAGTTGAGTCTAAGATACTCTCATATATTGAGTCAGTGAAGTTGTTTGAAACAAGCTCAGGCTTGTGCTTGGCACCTCCTTGGGAGGGAGGATGATTATGGTATCCTTTTGTAATTCATATGATTATATATGATCTGACATGATATTTGATTTGATGTTCTGTATGAACAAGAAACAATTGTTGATGATGAGATCAACATTGATCGAGGACACTAAGCCAAATATTCCCCCTTATTTGAGCTCCCAAGGTGAGGAATTGAGGGATATGGGCTCCTAGGGTTGAGTGAATTCTGGACAATAGGGTGTTACCCCTATCTGTTACCCAGGATAGAATAATTATGCTCCCCTATCTTTATAGGGCCAAAGAATGTTATTCCTCTCTTGGTCTTTGCAGATTATACCCCAGTTGGCATCACACCCTCAAGTAGGCTAGCTTGATGGGAATACCACTCCTCGTTTTGGCCAATGAGTTGAGAGTGTACTTGGGGTGTACAACCCAAGTCGATTATGATGTAGATGTTCTACCACATGACTATTCTGGGTCATTGATGGGAATATCAGTAAGAAATAAGATGGGTTGAGATAACTCGATATGATTCTTGGTTGAGGGTAAAGCTCCCCGTTGAAATTATAGGGTCGAGGGTGTAATCCCCTGTGTGATCCAGGGTTGAGGGTTTACTCCCCTGTGTGATGAGTTGTCCTATTGCTTAGTATGGGTGGAAGCTATTGCTCCCCATTGTGATTCCAGGTTGAGATGCGCTCCCTGATGATATGCTCTCTGATGACCATTAATGATGATATTCTGGGTAGCAACCTGCTAGTAGAGATTCCAGATAGCAGCCTGATGGATAGAGGGTGGTAGCTTGAGCTCCCCTCTGGTAACAAATTCTTCTTCTTCTAGATTCAAGAATGTTCAACATATGATCAAGAACAATCAAGAGATAAGTAGGAATACGCAAAGGATAGATCGAGATATACACTTGAGATGGATATGGCATGATGACTACATGACAAAGATGATCTATGATGATACATAATGACACTTGAAGATTCCAGAATGGCATATTGTTCGATGGACAGATATTGATAGGTGGAATTCTCCCTAGTTGAGAGGAAGTGTTAATTTTTGCAACTACGGTAAAATTCCACCCTGGACAATTCAAATGACCAAGATAATGATTGCATTAAATTCCTCTTTTCGAGAGGACCAAAATCAACCTAACAATCACCCAATTTGGTTAAGCAGAATTTGAGTTATGAATTATTTTATTCACACATGTATTATGGAATGGGTTGGCCCTAACCACATGAGTAACTGCTTGGGTTAGTCTTAACCCCAAGTGACCCCTCAGAGGAAAAAGGTTTGCTCTAGGTTAGGGTCTTATGGATCTTGCTCATTGACACAGAACAGGGCATTCCAGTCCTTGGTTGCTGGCACACAAACCTATGAGAGCGATTATAGACCCTTGGATGCTGGCACAAAGGCTTATGGGAATGACTCTGGGTTCGGAGGTAGATCGGAAGGTTCTGGTCCCCAATCACTCGCATCAGGTAGCCCTGGGAGCAACCTTGTCATCTCAGTCGCTCACACAACTAAGGAAGGGTGCGACTTGGTTTGTCAGTCGCTCACATAGCTCAGCTAGGGAGTGACTTTGTGTCTTTGCAGTTCAGTGCCAGAATCGCAAGCATAGAGACCTCCTAGGAGTGACTTTGCAGTCACAGTCGCTCGCATATTGTATACGTGAGAGAGACCCAAAAGTTTCAGTCGCTCACAGACAGTGTTGATGAGGGCGACCCAATTCAGATCTAGGGTTTTGACATCTTGGCATCAGTTGACTTCAGTGATCAAGTAGATCTGGGTTTCTCTGTACTGTTATACAGATCTATAGATCTGATTTGTTAGTTTTTTCTGCAAACATATGTATTGGGCTCATTGGCAGTGACAACAGTACTCAGTGGTATTCGACACAGTGACAACAGTATTTAGCAGTGTTCGACACAGTGATAGCAGTATACAACAATTGACATCAATTTGTGACAACACATTATAGTCATCACTATGAGGGTTCTAATTCCTAGCATGATTAGATCTATTTCATATATATCATTATTGTTTTGCTACATAGATAAAGTGATGGATCATTGTACTCTCCTTTGCTGCATCATTTGATGCCAATCTAAGAAGAAGAAGATTTGCAAGGGTTTTCCCCATAATGGGTTTTTTCCTAGTCTGAGACCAATCCTAGAGTCTCTATGGGAGTGCATGCTTTCTTCTACTGTTCCCTTTATATTCCACTGCATTGATGATGATGGTGATTTTGTTTCTTTCTATGTAATTGCATATGTTGATGTATAATGGTGAAGATCTGAATAATGTAATGAAGATATGGGGTGGACTTAATGTATTAATGATGAAATTAAACTATCATAGCAAAGAACAATGTTGCCTTTAGAAAAATTAACATGCAGTCACTGTCCTCCAGGGTTGTGATTCTGCACAATTCCAGAGTCTAGCAGCCTTCCTTGACCCCCAGAATTGCGTAGTTATGCCTCCCAGACTGCCTTGAACTGCGCACTCCGCATTTTCAGTGCTCAAGCTTTTCCCTTGCCTGCTTGAACCCCGCAATACACAGAGATCGCAACCTCCCTTGGCCTCTAGAATTGTGCATATGTTTCCTCCAGTGTCCTTCCCTCAGCTTGAGCTCACAGTCCCTAGAAACTGCGCGAATTCCCTATTCAGACATCTATGTTTCCTAGTCCCCCTTGCCTCTCAAAATTGCGCAGAACTTTCCTCCCAGGGCCCCATCCTGCAGCATCCACTACCTAATTGAACTACGCAATCCTAAACCTCAGTGGGCACTACACAATTTTTCTCCCCAATGAGGACTATGCATAAAAGTTCCTCAATCAAGCCTGGGCTCTGCTCTGCACAGACTCAGTGATCAAGCTCTCTCTCTCCCTATTAGCTGAAACTGCACAATGCACAGTTACTGAGCCCTTCCTCCCAGATTTTGACTTGCCCCGGGCTTAGTTCATGGATAATAATGCACCATCTTAGACTAGGGAATTTTTGAATTGATGTTGTCCCGTCATGAGTGAATTGCAGGAGCAGGTACACGATCAAGTCATGGCGAGATTATGAACAAGGAGAAGGAGGGAAGCATGCCTAAAGACTGACTTGTAGCTGAACTTACAAGTGGACCTATCAAGAGCAAGCAAATGGACACAAGTTTGCAACCACCTTCCAAGACCAAATATCATTGAAGACCCCGCATCATCAAGCTATGCAGAGGAGAAGAGAAAGCATATCCAAAAAAACATCTAGCACTCAATGGCAACAGTGACTTGACATTGCCACATCATCAAGCTAGTCCATGTCAGCAATGTCATGTCAAGTCGTTTCATGAGTTGTCATATGCCACATCACTAATGTGGACCATGTATATTGTAATCAAATGTATTGTAAAGTGGAAGTCCAAAGGGCACACATGAATATGAAGAGTCATCTAAGTTGAAAAAGTCATAGGAAGTTGAACAATCATGAGGGTAGTCAAAGAGTCACAAGGGGGAAGAATCACCCCTTGGTTATATATACCCCTTCATTGTATCAGTGGAGGATGTTTCACCTTGGCTCCTCCCACAAGGCATTAGAGAGATCAACTAGTTCTTTGAGGAGCAAGGAGTGGCTCCAATGTCCCACTACTGGGGCTAGTGATGTACGATGTAAATATGTGTCTTGGAACTTTTCCTTAGTAACAGAAGCTTTTTCAAGCTAGCACATTCTTCATGCATGAACTATGAATGTTTGTAAGACTATTCTGTGGATGTTTGCATTTCATCGTTTCTTTCACATGTACTAATATAGTTGAACTATTTCAATTATTTTAGTGCTTATCTTGTTGAGAATGTGTTGTAGTGGTTGTTCTCGTTGTCTCATCCTTGTCACTGGACTATTCCAAAGAATACTAAATAGATATTTCCTTGTTCCTTGGTTATAACGACCGTTGCATCCGCTGTGGACTATTCCGCTAGATGGTACACGAATATTCCCTTGTTTGTTGGTTGTAATGACTGTCGCATCTGATGTGGACTATTCCTTTGGATGTTGGACAGGTCTTTCTGGTTCATGTGTGTCTCGAACTAGGCGGTACTATTACCTCTCACTTAGAGGCTTACTTCTCTCTCCCGCTTTGCAATAGAAGAACCTTGACACAGTTGCACTGCACACTCATCGCGCACACTCCCCTTACTTTTCGAAGATACCATTGCATCACTCTGTTGTGCTGACAGTTAGAGTCAAGGAAAATGTTTAAGGATTTGGCAACCAGGCCTTTATACTGAATGGGACTCCTACACCAAATGGTGTGAAATCTGATTGGGACTTCATGTTAGGGAGATCTCCTGAGTGCTAGCAGGTCAAGCACCGTCAAAATTTCTGGTGCTAGAAGGAGGGCCACCAGCATTTTATGGCTGATAGACCCACTGACCCCACTAATCCATCTTCTGGTCAAGGCAACAACATTCACTCCATCTCCCCTACTTGTATTTCTGAAGGTGGTGATTCTTCCCATCCCAGGCCTCAACGTGAAATCCCGTACGATCATCTTCGGGCCATCCGCCCCATCACCCTTCAATTTGCAAAAGTTGTTGGATTGATTATGCGAGTAATCAGTCTTCCATACTCTCAAAAGAAGAACAAGACCACACCCACAAGCATAGTAGTCTCGTCTGTTGAATAAGTGGTACTCGCCACTCTTGAAGAATTAGCAGGCGTTGTGGAAAGGGAAGAAGATCCTCCACTCTTTCAAGGAGGTAATAGAGGCAAGACCTTACTCTCAAGTTCAACTTTTGGCGGGACATGCAGACAGGAAGAGGAAGAAGAAGAAGAAGAGGAATCATCAGATTCAGAAAAGAAAGAGGAGGACATAAAAGAGGAAGACATGGTAGAACCAAATCTGGACTAGATGACTCAAGGCCCACTGGTACTTTTGGGTGTCCTACACAACATGCCGAGGCACACGAAAATCTCTTGATGAAGTATGACCTTGACAAGATAGTGAAGGTTGAAGATCACTTAGACAACTTTTACCTACATCTGCAAACACTCGAGGTACGTTACGATGATGTTGCATGCAAACTTTTTCCATGTACCTTGGATGGTAGAGAAACTGTATGGTACCATAGCCTTCCATCAAACTCCATCCAGAATTGGAGGGGATTCAAAAATATCTTTCTTGAAAAAATTGTTGAAGACAAGACCCCTACCATGTTATTAAAAGAGTTGGGTAATCTAAAGATGGAGCAAAAATAAAAAGTTAAAGATTTCAATCAGAGGTTCAATTGCATCTTTAAAAAAACTCAGACAACACAAAACCTCATGACTCCATCACCATATATTACTACACTTCTCCCTTGCCAACAAATATTGCGCAGTTTGTCAAGTGAATTGTGAAACGGACATTGACAGAAAACTACGAAGAGGTTATGGACTTGCGTGCTATTAGAGTCATCACAAATGATGAATCAACAAAGGATTCCATGGACATGGGTAAGAGGCCTTAGGAATCTAAAAGATTCCCTTGGAGAAAAATTTTCATAGTGACAGAATCATACCAACTTTATACTCAAACGAACTAGAATTTCCCCAAGAGTTTGATGGAATGATCAATTTTCTGATCTAAGTGGTGGAATTTCAGTGAACTTGCAAAGAGGAATCTTTTTGGAATCACAAAGAATCTGAAAGATTCCCCAGGGCTCTGAAATTGACAGTTTTAGAACCAGGCCGACTTTATACTCATTTTACTTAGTTTTTTGCAAGGAGTGCAGTGGCGAAGTTAGATTAGACATCTGAGAAGCATAATTCCAATCAACCCGCGACAAGGAATCTTTGAGATTCCCAAGGATTCAGATTTTGATCGAAGTGGAAAGGGGTCGAGTTTGCAGTTATTTGACATGATTTCATGCCAGGAATTCAATGGTGTAGTCCATTTCTTTAGCAGCGGAGTACATTTTCAGGCCATCCCTAGAAGTGGAGGTATAAGGTGCCTTTTGCACATATATGTAATTTGATTTTTCTAAAGATTAATGAAAGAGGCCTCCCCACATTGAGGAGGGACCAGAGACATAACTCACACTGGGTGAACTCTGTTATCAACTTGTTTTGTCTTTTCTTCTCATGGTTGTCATTTATTTCCACTTCTTTCAGGTATAGAATCTTATGGTTACATGGCTTTTTAAATGCAATTTTGTATGCATATTTGAAGTGAAAAGATCTGGATCACCCTCCCTCAACCGAAGCTCATTGTCCTCAAGAACTACTTAGATTTGTCCTCCAGGCCTCTCTGCTGACTAGTGTTCATTGCATATGGAAAATGCATAGATTTTTCTCCCAAGGTCTCATCCCACTTCAGCCATTGTCTACCTGAACTGCTTAATCATGACTCCCAGTGGCCACTGCGGGATTCTTCTCCCCAATGATTACTTTGCTCAAACATTCCTCATTAAAGCCTGATTTGTGCTCTGTGCAGTATCAATGACCAAGCTCTCTCCTTTCCAACCACAAATCCACAATGCGCAGTCACTGAGCCTTGCCTCCCAGCCTCTGACTTGTCCCAAGGTTAGTTCATGGATAGCAATGCATCGTCTTAGAGTAGAGAGTTTTCAGATTGATGTCATCCTGTCATGAGTGAATTGCAGGAATAGGTACACTATCCAGTCATGGTGAGATGATGAAGAAGGAGAAGAAGGAGGGAATCATGCCTAAAGACTCATTTGTATCTGAACAGATGAGTGGAACTACCAAGAGAAAGAAAAGGGAAACAAGTTTTCGATCACCTCCAAGACTGAAGATCATTGAAGATCCTGTATCATCAATCTATGCAAGGGAGAAGAGAAAGAATATCCAAGAACACTTCGATCACTTAGCAACAATAGTGACTTGACATTGCCACACCATCAAGTTAGTTCATGTCATCAGTGTCGTGTCAAGTCATATCACAAGTTTTCATATACCACATCACGATTGTGGGCCATGTATGTTGTAAATCAATGTATTGTAAACTGAAATTCCAATGGACACACAAGAATATGAAGATTCATGTAAGTTGAAAAGTCATAGGAAGTTGAAAAATCATGAGGGTATTCAAAGAGTCACAAGGGGGAAGCATCACCCTTGGTTATATATACCCCGTCATTGTATGAGCAAAGGAATTTTCACCTTGGATCCTCCCGCAAGGCATTAGATAGATCAGCTAATTCTTTGAGGAGCAAAAATTGGCTCCAATGTCCCACTACTAGGGCTAGTGATGTACAATGTAAATATGTGTCTTGGAACTTTTTCTTTTTTACATAAGCCTTTTAAGCCCAACACGTTCTTCATGCATGACTTATGAATTTTTGTAAGACTATTTTGTGAATGTTTGTATTTCATGTTTTCTTTCACATGTACTAAGATAGTTGAACTATTTTGGTTATTTTAGTGCTTATATTGTTTGGAATGTGTTGTAATGGTTGTTACTGTTGTCTCATCCTTGTGGACTATTCCGCAGGATACTAGAACATTTTTTCCTTGCTTATTGGTTATAATGACCATCACATCTGTTGTGGACTATTCCTATAGATGTTAGATGAACCTTCCTTTGTTCATTGGTTGTAACGATTGTCGCATTTGCTATGAAATATTCCACTGGATGCTAGATAGGTCCTTCTAGTTCATGTGTGTCTCTTCCTGAGTGGTACTATTACCTCTCACTTGGAGGTTCAATTTTCTCCCCCCTTTTCTCAATAAGAGAACCTAGACACAATTACAATGCACACTCACCTTGCTTTTCGAAGATACCATTAAATCACTCTCCTGTACTGATAGCTAGAGCCAAGGAAAATCTTTAAGGATTTGGAAGCCAGGCCTTTATACTCGATGGGAATCCTACACCAAACAGTGTGAGGTCTGATTGGGATTTCATATCGGGGAGATCCACTTAGTTGACAAATTTCTGGCACTGTCAACAAAATGGTGCTAGAAGGAGGGCTAGGCGACAGGATGTGCCTGTTGAGTCTAGTTTGAATTTCTTATTTAAAATGGATCTTCCTCGAATCATAATCTCAGGATGTTGTCCTAAAGAGCTTAATTGTACCATCCCTGCAGAAGTTATTCACGACCTATTCGAATTTAAGTTCAATGGTGAGGTTGAATCAAATTTTCATGAACAACTTTTTCAAGTTGTCCATCTTTATCTTTCTCACAGAATATGTTCCAAATATGTCATGGTTAGATTACTCACCCTCACATTCAAAGGTCGTGTTAATCAATGGTGTCATATATTAACCATTGCTTCTATCAATTCATTCGACCAGCTTGCCAGGAAGCTTCATAAATCCTTCAATAAGTATAGCAATTGAGATTCTTATGGAAGAAACAATCGTTTAAGAATGAAACCTGATGAATCAGTTGAGGGTTTTTATGATTGGTTCCTTCACCTCTATTGTGAAATTCCTAAAAAAACATTTGAACTAGGATTTCTTGAAACAAGAGTTTGAGCACTTGGTTCATGTCTCTTCATATGGTGAGCCTAAGCCTCCTAATTTTTCTTCTTCCCCAACTCTTGTGAATCATGAGGCACCTCAAATTTGAGAGGAGGACCTTACTACCCCTTTTGTGCTTTTTCCTCCTCCTTTTATTGTCCCGATGAGGGTGCCTCCTTGCAGTGATTGTAAAATTGGGAAATCTATGAATACAATCTCTAGTTCATCTTCTCATTCTTCTTCCACTTCAATGGAGGAAATTCCATAATGGCTCATGAAGCCTACGATGAAGAGTCACTCCATTCCGCAAGATTATATCTCCGTTCACAAATCTGGTCTCAAAGCTAATATGGATTTTTGTTGTCCTACATCATCTACATAACCTGAATCTTTGTACCATGACCCACTTGATCAATATGCTTCACCAGCTAGTTCTTCACATTCTCTTGATTCTCAAGCTGCTAACCCAAATTACAATCAGGTACAAAGAAGTCACAGTAACCATGTAGAGGAGAAACAAAGTGAATATGCTTCCAATATTTTCTCTATGTTTCAGAATCTTCCATGCCAAAACAATTAGTTTCTGTAATAGATCTGACTTGAAAATATACGATAATACAAATATACCCAATAAATAACAAGATCTGAATATAAAAATGCTTCATTTTATTAATATCAAACCCTTGAGGTAGGGAAACACCATACATTCATCCTTAAGGAAGGAGAACACTCCCAAGCCATATGCTTTTCCATACAATAATCCTTCACATCTCTCATTGGGGAGTCTCTAGCCTCTATATAGGCCTCATACATACAATACCATGGGTCATTACCATGGTTCCCTCAATACCATCTATCTAATACAATGGACTTATTACATTATTGCTAACTACTTGTGGTCCCTTACATGATACGGGTTAACCACTTTATTTATTACTATGGCCTATTTCATTATTACATTATTCCCTTGGGTACCTCCTTCTATACCCTATACTATCCCCCTAGGTATACTACAGTTGCCATCATTGGAATGACCCGTGCCCAAGGCGGGGGATTGATTGAAAGAATTGATTGTATTGGATTTTCCACTGAGATTAGCACATTGAGAATCATTCAAGAATGGAAACTGTAGTATACTTAGGGGGGATAGTATCGGGTATAGAGGGAGGTACCTAAGGGAATAATGTAATAATGGAATGGGCCATAGTAATAAATAAAGTGGTTAACCTGTGTCATGTAAGGGACCACAAGTAGTTAGCAGTAATGTAATAAGCCCATTGTATTAGATAGATGGTATTGAGGGAACCATGGTAATGACCCATGGTATTGTATGTATGAGGCCTATATAGAGGCTAAAGACTCCCCAATGACACTTGTCAAGGAATATTGTATGGACAAGCATATGGCTTGTGGAGTGTTCTCCTTCCTTAAGGAGTGAATGTATGGTGTTGCCCTACCTTAAGGGTTTGATTAATAAAGTGAAGCATTTCTATCTATTCAGATCTTGTTATTGTCTTATGTACATTTATATTTCTCATATATTTTTAGATCAGATCTATTACAAGTGGTATCAGAGCACTTTCTTGGGAAAAGTGGATTTTCTAATTTTTATTTTTTGCAGGAACTTTTTGGGGCAGCAAGTTTGTAGAACAGATCTATATGTTTTGGTGCAAAATTTGTAGATTCTCATTGCAGATCTGGGTTATTTGAAAAAAAAATACCAAATTTGAAAAAAGAATTCGGTTAAATCGGAGTCGGGATGAGGGAGATATCGCTGATTTAAAAATCAGCTGTGTTGCAGACATTTTTTAGGGCAGTGAGTTTGCAGATCAGATCTGTACATTCTGATGAAAAATTTTCAGAATCTAATTGCAGATATGGGTTCTTTGCAAAAAAAATATTCAATTTCAAAAAAATAATCAATCGAATCAGTGATCCAAAACTTGGGGGGGCCCTCAAGATCTAAAAGATTGAAATGGATCTTGGAGGGGAGGCCCCCAAGATCTGAAAATTGAAATTTCCATAAGAAAAAGAGTAGAATGCCCAATAAATAAAACCACAAATAATTTTTTTTATTAAAACAGATAATAACTATAAGGGCCACATTGTGGTGGACAATCTATCCTTTTACAAAATGCGACTTGTTACTTATAGTATTTTTTTAGTTACAATACCATAGGTCAATTCCATGGGTGAATGAATACCATGGGTGGATGTTACAATACCACGGTTCAATTCCATGGGTGAATGAATACCATGGGTGGATGTCACAATATCATGGGTCAATTCCATGGGTGAATGAATACCATGGGAGGATGTCACAATACCATGGGCAAATACCATGAGTAGATAAATACCATGGGTGGATAAATATCGTGGGTGGTGCCACTTAGAATACCATGGGTGGATGAATACCATGGGTTGATGCCACTTTCCATTCGGATCAATTAGAGTCTAGATGAGGGAGATATCGCTGATTTAAAATTAGCTATTTTTTTAGAAATTTTTGTGACAGCAAGACAGTTGCAGCGAGAATCTGAAATTCCAGTACCTAGATTGGGATTTCTATCACATGGGAAGATGCAAAATGGTTGTTCCATATCCGAAAATAGGTCATAATAGGGATTTTGAGCAATATTTACTGAATTGTGGCCATTTCAAATTTTTGTCAAATAAGTGATTTTCATGGATTCTATCAAGGTTCTATATTTTACAGAAAAATATAGTGGTCCTACTATTGAAGAATTTGTAGAAAAACAAAAGTCAATATGGGAAAAAAAGTGGAAAAGTTCGTTATTGCTTAGTATGAAAGATGAGGCTGCCAAATGGTTTAGATCAGTTGAGAGAAAGAAGTTGTACAACCTTTCAGATGAAGAATTTGAAAAAGTCCTTTTAGCCAAATGGTCTCATGCTAGAAAACAGGAGAATGAGACATGTAAGGGGTTATTTTCTATTGGTATTTCCTTATTGAAAGTTCATGGATGTATTGAGAAGGAGAAGATCATTGTGTCTATAAATCCTAGCTGCAAGCATAATTTTATAATGCTAATTTGACAAAAAATTTGCAAGTTCCAGCAAAACACATTGAAAACACACAGGTTGATAATGAGGATGTTCAAGTTTATAAAGATTTGAATCTTTCTATGGATAAGTATGTGTTTCATGGTGATTTTTATACTTCAGATATGGATAACATGAATGTGTTTTGGGATATCCTTGGATGGAATCTGTGGGTACTGTCAATAGTAATGTGCAAAAGAAATTCATGAAACTTTGGAATAAAAAGAAGAAAATTACATTGCAGGATATTTCTATTAAGACCCAAGCATAGACTATGGAGGCAGAAGCACAAAGCTCTTATGACACTGACACATTAGGTGATGAGCCTTTAATGGTCGATAACCAAACACAAACATCAAACCAGGTACCAGAAAAATAGGGAGAATCCAAGGAGGCTGACGCAGAAAATGCTACAGGTATTAATACATCAAATGAGGAATCTGTGGTTGAAGTAATATTGGAATATAAGCAACAAAAGCAGGTGCCGCAACATGTACCAGGTACCAATCAGGCTCCATTAGGTGGTGAATTAAAGAACGATACACTATTGGTTAACACTTCAACATATCACCACCCACATCACCCCACAAGAAAACAACCAGCACAATGGCAACAAATTAGCCACATGGACAACAACCCCCACATGATAGATAGAGAGGGGCAACGATCCACCTACTACACATCAACATAGAAGAACCGCTAGGGTCAACTTCCATCTCAAGTGAGCGATGCACCAGCTAGATCGAGGGTTCACTTTTCTCTTGGATGGCTAGATGCATGTGCATGGTACTAGTGGACTACTCTTTTAAGTAGATCTTATTATTTGTGTTCTTCTTATGTTTTGGGGATGAAACATGTTTAAGGTGGGTGGAATGTAGTATACCTAGGGGGGATAGTATGGGGTACAGAGGGAGGTACCCAAGGGAATAATGGAATAATGGAATGGGCCATAGCAATAAATAAATTGGTTAACCCGCATCATGTAAGGGACCACAAGTAGTTAGCAATACTATAATAAGCCCATTGTATTAGATAGATGCTATTGAGGGAACCATGGTATTGTATGTATGAGGCCTATATAGAGGCTAGAGACTCCCCAGTGAGAGATGTCAAGGATTATTGTATGGACAAGCATATGGCTTGTGGAGTGTTCTCCTTAAGGAGTGAATGTATGGTGTTGCCCTACCTTAAGGGTTTGATTAATAAAGTGAAGCATTTATATCTATTCAGATCTTGTTATTGTCTTGGTATATTTATATTTCTCATATATTTTCAGATCAGATCTATTACAGTGACTCTATTGCCTTATGCCATGATGAATGCCCAAGCACATCATATGATCTTTCGGTTTCTCATGAAGATTTTAATCTAGATCTTGAACCTGGTTCGATCAAAGAAGATTTTCATATCGAAACTTCCTCTTCACCTCACTATCCCTTGTGTATTACCATTTTCAACACATCTTCTTGTGATGAAGATACTGCATGCTCTTTAGTTTCTTCATCTGATGAGTTATCCCCTTGATTGACACAAGGTGGTAAGGTTGTCCATGATGAAATTGAAAACAATCAAATCATAAAGTACCCTTCCCATCCTTCGTCATCTCTTATCCTGCATGAAGAAAACTCCTCAAATCATCTTGCTCATGAGATCTCACTGATTCATTTATCTTTGAATTTGTGATCAAAAGAACCTCTCCAATTGAGAAATCTGGTTGTTGAAATTGAAAAATCTAGTAAAATCTATGACAGAGATGGGTGCTATCCAATGATAAGTGGTATCACTAAAACCAACAATAACAATTCTCCTCAAGCCATGCATGATCTATTTCAAGCTTCAAATATGTGATTCTACAATCCTAGGAAGTTCTGGGACTTGCTAGGGAGTCGAATCACTTCAACTTTTGTTGATGGTTATTTTAGGATCTCGCAACTCTGGTAAGCCCCCTAAACTAAATCAGTTTTGATTTCTCTCTCACAATCTGTCTATATGAATGGTTTCACTCAATGTGAATTTTCGTATGAAAATGTTTGGTATTCTAGGTGTGACCTTTCTAATTTTCAAGATTTTACTTCTGACCCAATTCAAGAATTTGCTATAGTTCATTCATCATCATGCAAATCTCTTGCATCAAATTTGGGTTGGAAATGTGCATCTCTCATAGAATCATGGAATTGCGAAGTTGATAATTTTAAGGACTATCTTTTCTCAAAGGAATCATGTTTATAGAATTTCTCCCTGAATGGTCAGCTCTTGGGTCTCATTGTGAAATCTATATTGCAAATCTATCCTCCCATCACACCAATAACCTTCTTGAGTGATAAAGAATGCAGAAGCTATCACATGAATCAAGTTCTTCTCCGTTCACCATGTCCCAATTGATTTGATGCATTTGTGGTGTTAACATCCTTTTTAAACTCTTTTGATGACTACGATGCTTTTTCAATTTGTCCCCAGTTGCAAGAAGGTGGTCTGTCATATTTGGTTCACAAGGAACTTGGTTCGATTGTTCAGATCATTTGCAAGATTGTTCAAATTGATTTTTCTTCATTTTTTGCAAATTGGGAATATAATACTTCAATTAGCTCATCTGATCATTTCTCTGTCTTTGGTGACTGTCATTCAGCTTATCATTTTCCCATCAACACATCCAATGATAGTTGTTTCACACCCCTTGATCTTCATTGTTCAACATGTCTCTCTCTCTTCATATTTTTTGTCAAGAAGGCGAGGCACTTCAACCTTCGCTAATGGTTATGATAGGTCCTCACTATCTTGGCATGATTGTTGAGTACGATCAGATCTATTTTGCCTCATAATATTTCCATCGTGATCCCGTTTCTCTAATAAAAAATTCACCTTTTTCAATATTTCAAAGTTCTCAAGAGGGCCATCATGAATTTTATGATCCGATCATTGAATGGCTGGAAAAATCTTACTTGGAAAGCATGTAGTAAACAAGTTTCAATCTTTTCTCTCGCTTTCTAAGGAGCTCAATGTAGATGAAGACACATCCGCAAGAAGCTTTCGAGTTTTGTTCAAACATGGTATTCATCGAAAAGGTAGTCACATGGATTAGATGAAAGTATTGGTTGTGACACACATTTATGCCCACAGGCAATAACTTCCTTTTCTTAAGAAAGTTTTTCAAGTTTTTATCTTTTCCATTGCACAGTGCTTTATATCCATTTTAATTGTTCATATCTCTATGGATGCAGGTCAAGAACAATTATGTTGCATTCACTGGAAATTTCATTACACGTGACTTGACCCTTTAATTTTTAGGTTAGGAGTAGTATTAGTTTTACCCTAGCTTTCCCTCTCTTGCACCCATTTTGCTCTCATTCCTTGTAGTCTGTCCTTGTTTCATTATTCTGGTAATACACCATGTTTGCTTTAGCCATTTTGTTCTCTTATCTTCTATTTTTGTTTCTTGGTTCTGTGTTTTCTTTCTTTTTGTCTTACTTTCTTTCTTGTTGAGTTTTTCATTTTGTTTTCATTATGTGACTAAGCATTGTGCTTGGCCCTGTTTAGGTTCTTAGTATATGTGTGGCCAAACTATGAAGAGTCTTGTGACACTTTAGCATTTTGCTAGCCATCTGTCCATCTTCCTTGTGTTGGTTACATCTTTTGGCCAATGAAGTTCTGATGGAAAATATGATCCATCAGTAAGGATAATTTTGGTCCAACCATGAACCCATGTCTAGTCTGGAAACCTCATGCTTATACTTGGTTTTTTCTTCTTTGGTGTTCTCAATCTTATCCAATTAGTAGAAACAAAGAAGGGGGGAAATATAAACGAGCAAACCAAAATTAGAGGTTTCTATATGCTTCTCTGAAGTAACAACCTCTTCTGCTCTCAATAAGTCAGGATCTCTTCCGCCCCAAAATAAATAAATAAAGGTGAAAGAAGAGAAAGGTTTCCTGCGCAGAGAGGTGAAGAAAGAAACTCCATCGGGGTACTTTCCAGGCTCGCTAGAAGTGGAGAAATGTTTGTGTTCCCGCATGACTACATCGGGGTGTTGTCTAGGCCCGCTAGTAGCAGAGCAACACTAGAGATGAAAACTTATACTGTGAAAATCTTAAGCTCGCGAGCTACACTACCCTTCCCAACTTGAAACATTGTGATTATGCTGAATATTATGTTGTGTTCGACTAAGAAGGTATAGAGGGAACCATGGTTGTTCATGGGGTAAGTGAGAAGGCCAAGGTAATATGCACGATGAATCAATACTCCCTTAAGAACCAAGGCCTTGCACAAAAGGCATTAACCAAAATAGAGAAGTTGGATTCTACCAGTGTGTTGCCAAGTGTTGAAGCGGTTGCAACACCCTCCAAAATTTTGGCGTACACTCAAATTTCGGAGCCTAATGTGTATCTTGTGATTGATCATTCCTTAGTCACTTATTGGTAAGCTAATGATTTCAAGCTCCCTTCTTCGATCTCAAGATTCGTTCATGCTTTTATCTTTATATAGAAAGTGTCATCTTCGGGAATGGGAGTTATTATTTTTCATACAAAGGGAAGTTTTGGTTTGCTTCAAGGGGCAATATTTGTGAAAATGAGATGTTCTTATCATATAGACATGTTTCACACTCATTTCCAAAGTTTCAAGCACTATTACACAAGTTTCGTTATTATCCTCACAAAGTCTATCACCAGAGCCACACTTATCGTAAGCTGCCACAAAGGTTGTTGCATTAATTGAAGTATGTTTTCATATATTCTGGATGATCTTTGTTGTATCACTAAGTGTCCAAGTGTGTGGTCACAATCAAGTTCTAACACTATTCACATCGGTATCACTGATCCCACACTTAGCCAAATTTCAAAGGATTCCTAGCAACCTATCCTCATACAACATTCCTAAACTATGCACTTCACATCTGTAACCCTCAAGATTTTTCCTTGTCTATTGGAAATATGCAATGCAAAAAAATCCCAACATCTATTGGCATCCAAAAATGCATAGAGGCTACCTCTAATGACCTTCCCTTAGCCAAAGCTCACTTCCCTCAAGAATTGCACAGATTTGTCCTCGAGGCCTCATCCCGCAACTTCCACTGCCTGCTTGAACTGTGCAATTCTGTCCCTTAGTGGACACTGCACATCTTTTTCCCCCAGTGGGAACTACGCAGTCTTATCCCTTAGTCAACCCCAGTCACTAAGCCTTCTCCCCCCTAGCCTACTACCAGTTCCAGCTCAGTCAGTGGATTATCATGCAACATCTTAGACTAGGGGTTTATCAGACTGATGTCGTCATGTCATGAGTGGATTACAGATACATGAATCCTACCAAGCTATTGCAAGATGATTAAGAAGTATATGAAGAAGGAGGACATGCTAGATGATAATTAAGGATTTGAGGAGAAAAGATAGTTATCAAATAAGAAGACCAAGTAACCTGGGGTATGATAGATGATCAGGACTACATGAAGACTCCATCTAATTCACAACCCTTTGGAGGGTAGGTACGAAAAACAAAGCACATCTTTCATGAAGTTGAAATACACCTCTTATTGTAGCATGAATGATTGCTTATCATTTTCATATCATTATGTCTTCAATGAAATGTATGGTTGAAAACACTCAAAGGCATTCCACGTGTTTACTCTAAGTGTTTTTCTCCCTTTCGCTTATTGGATCAATTGTCGTCTTTTGGCATGTTTGACCATTATGTCATGTTTGTGAATATTTTCTGGTGGTTTTGAAGGTTTACCTCTGTGTATATGAGTTTTCCTAACCATGTAAACATCTGTCACACTCATGCACAAAGTCTTGAACATTGTCACACAAGTGTTGTCACGGTCATCCTAAAGTCTATCTTAAGTGTCACACTTGTCTCTTCTTGTCATGAGACAATCACATAGGGGGTAACACTTTTCTTGTTGTTCAAATGGTCTATATTATCATTTCGTCGAAGTATGCTAAGTGTGTGGTCACATTTCAAGTTCATCACAAGTAAATCTCCCTCCTGCACTTAGCCATTTTCGAAAAATCTTCCTGACCAGGAAACTCAGCTTCACCAGGCCTTATCTGAGCTACACAGTGTGCAGTATAAACCCTCATTGATGTGACCCTTCTGCTTGGAACTACGCAGTGCGTAGTCACTGTCCTCCAGGGTTGTTTCTCTATGCAATTCCTGAGTCCAATTAGCATTTCTTGACCCCTAGAATTGTGCAGTTGTGCCTCCCAGTCTACCAGGAACTGTGCACTTCGTACTTTCAAACCTCAAGCTTTTCCATTTCCTATTGGAACTTCGCAATGTGTAGAGATCCCAACCTCCCTTCACCTCCAGAACTACGCAGATGTGTCCTCTAGTGACTCTCCCTCAGCTAGAGCTCACTATCCTTAAGAACTGCACAGATTGGTCCTCCGGGCCTCTCTTTTGACCAGTCCTCCTTGCCTCTGGAAACTGCGCAAATCTATCTCCCAAGGTCTCATCTTTCATTATCCACTGTCTTCCTGAACTGCAAAATCCTGACTCCTAGTGGCCACTGCGCAATTTTTCTCCACAGTGAGGACTATTCTTAAAATTTCCTCGATCAAGCCTAAGTTGCGTTTTGTGTATTATGAGTGACCAAGCTATCTCCCTGCCAACTGGAACTACGCAATGCGTAGTCACTGAGACCTGCCACCCAACCTGTGACTTTTCCAAGCTCAGTTCATGGATAACAATGCACTATCATAGAGTAGGGAGTTTTCAGATTGATGTCATCCTATCATGAGTGAATTTCAGGAACATGTACACTATCCAGTCATGGCGAGCTGATGAACAAGGAGAAGAAGGAGGGAATTGTGCATAAAGTATCATTTGTAGTTGAATAGACGAGGTGACCTACCAAGAGTAGCCAAAGGAAAACAAGTTTGCAACCACCTTCCAAAGCCGAAGACCATTGAAGACCCTGCATCATCATGCTATGCAAAGGAGAAGAGAAAGCATATCCAAGAACACATCTATCACTCAAAAACAATAGTGTCTTGATATTTCCACACCATCAAGTCAGTCCATGTCAGCAGTGTGGTGTCAAGTCATGTCACAAGTTGTCATATGCCACATCACTATTGTGGGCCATGTATATTGTAGGTCAAATGTATTTTAAAGTGAAAGTCCAATGGGCACACAAAAATATGAAGAGTCAAGTAAATTGAAAAGTCATAGGAACTTGAACTGTCATGAGGGTAGTCAAAGAGTCATAAGGGGGAAGCATCACCCTTGGTTATATATACCCCCTCATTGTATGAGAAAAGGAATTTTCACCTTGGCTCCTCCCACAAGGCATTAGAGAAATCAACTAGTTCCTTGAGGATCAAGGAGTGGCTCAAATGCCCCACTACTTGAGCTAGTGATGTACAATGTAAATATGTGTCTTGGAAATTTTTCTTAATTACATAAGCCTTTTAAGGCCAGCACAGTCTTCATGCATGACTTATGAATGTTTGTAAGACTATTATGTGAATGTTTGTATTTCATGTTTTCTTTCACATGTACTAATATAGTTGAACTATTTCGGTTATTTTAGTGCTTACCTTGTTGGGAATGAGTTGTAATGGTTGTTAATGTTTTATCATCCTTGTGGACTATTCCGCAGGATACTAGACAAACTTTTCCTTGCTTATCAGTTATAACGACCATCATATCCATTGTGGACTATTCCCCTTGATGTTAAATGTATCTTCCTTTGTTAATTGGTTGTAATGACTGTCACATCCACTGTGGACTATTCCACTGGATGCTAGACAGGTCCTTCTAGTTCATGTGTCTCTCTTCCTAGGTGGTACTATTACCTCTCACATAGAGGCTCACTTTTATCCCCCTTTTTGCAATAAGAGAACCTAGACATAGTTGCACTGCACACTCACCAGGCACAATGAACTTTTATTTCGAAGATACCATTACATCACTCTCTTATGTTGACAACTAGAGCCAAGGTAAATCTTTAAAGATTTGGAAACCGAGCCTTTATACCAGATGGGACTCCTACACCAAATGGTGTGAGTTCTAATTGGGACTTCATCTCAAGGAGATCCTTTTGGTTGACAGATTTCCAGCACTGTCAACACATTCCTTACCTAGGACCACTTATCCTTAGGAAATAATTTCCATGGACTTTGTGGGAGGTTTACCAAAAGACATGAAGGAACATGAGTACCTATTTGTGGTAGTTGATAGGTTTAGTAAGATGTGCATTTTCATGCCCTGTACGAAGACCATTAATCAAAAAGAAGAAACAACACTTTTCTTTGGACATGTCTAGATACACTTTGGAATACTAGGAACATCATTTGAGATAGGGAAACAAGATTTCTTAGTATATTTTGGATAATATTGTAGGAGAATATGGACACAAAGTTGAAGAGACCTACAACATTACAACCATTAACAAATGGGAAAACATGAGTAGTAAAAAAGACTTTGGTTCAGGTTTTGATGGGTTACAATTATAAGAATTCAAAGATTTTGGATGAAAATATGGTATATATACAACATACTTTTAAAAAATTAGTCCACACTTCCACTAGTAAGTCCCAATTTAAAACATGTTTTATATATTTTCCACCTTGCACTTTGGATATTACATATGGAAAATAAAGAGGGGTGAGAGAGGATCTCATAGTGGACACTTTAAGATAGAGATATTTGTTGAGAAGATGTGGAAGATCCATATGTATGTACAAGAGAAACTTAAGAAGTAGTAGGAAAGTACAAGTCCAGGCATGATCAACACAAAAGGGGAAGTTATTCTAGGTGGGAAGCATAGTAAAATTACAATTGAACAAGGAGAGGCTATAGGGTCCTAGTAAGAAAATTGAGGTTCTAGGATATGGACCCTTCAAGATAGTAGAAGGGGTGGGAGATAACTCTTTTAGATTCAATCTACCCTCATATATGTGCATTTACTAAGTGGTGAACGTGAAAAAAATGAAACTCTATGAGACTTTAATGATAGATTGGGAAGAGGTATAGGTTCTACCTTCTATAGAGGATCTAGCATTAGATGCCTAGGAAAAGTTGATAGACAACAAAAAATTTCAAAAAAAGTCTAGAACTACAAGGCAAGGGTAGCATGACCTTGGTAGAAAGGGTTGAAAGGACAACTTCTAGACAAGGCTAAATGGCACTCTAGGGAGAAGCTAGAGGAAAAATTTCCTCACTTCATCTAGTAAAATCTTTTTGGGACAAAAATCCTCCCAAAATGGGGAGGTATGGTCTAGAATGGATTATTGTAATTTTTTTAATCCATTCAAATGATTTCATAGGGGAAGGAAGAGAAATAATCTTAAAGAAATAATTTTAGCGGCGGGACCCAATTTGGAGAATTAGGGTCATAAATTGTCCAAGGTTAAATTGAAGCCTTAAATGATGTGTTTTATGGGTAAAACCTTTTTGTTAAGCATTGCAACCCATGGAACTATACTACATTCAAATACCTTTCCAATGATACAAGAATCACGTCAATAAGATTTTGGATGCAAAAGCTATGCCTACCAAAATTTAGCCTATTATTATTGACCACTGTAATTGCAGAGGATGCCATGCCAACCCTTTTTATTCATGGAAAAGGGGCTAGCCATGTGGACCCCATGACGAGTACTATAGAATGATTGAGTTTTAATTGATATTAAAGGTTAAATGGGTTAAATTTATCCCCTAGATAGCAATCAGGTTGTGATTTAATTGTGCCACTAGGAGGAAAAGGGGTTCGATTCTATTCTAGTGCATTTTGTTCCATATTAGAGAGTAATAACTAAGAGTGGATAGATAAAGGAAATAACAAATAGGGTTTGTGTTATGTTGCAGCCCACAGAACACATGTCTCACTCCTTTGTATTTGCACCATTTCCATTCAGAGAAAAATAAAGCAAAGCAATCTCATTTTCTAGCTAGGTTTTCTCTTGAAAGGGTTTTTCAGGTCATATCTTGCTCTTATTGTGGGCTGTGAGTGGTTTTTTATTTGTTTTTATTTTTTTCATTTTATATATTTCATGCATAAGTAGAAAACTAATAACTTAATAAATCTAGAAATCTAAGGAAAATAAACCCTCAGCATAGATTTTGGGTTTCAATATATTTTACAGGATATTTTGTGAAGAGATATCTAATGGAATATCCACAATAGTATGGAACATTGTCCTAGAGGGGTCTCTTCATTAAACTTTTCTCTATATCTCCTATAAGAAGTATTTTCCTCCTTCCTTATGTATTTTTATTCTCTATGATTTCCTATGCCCAGTGTTGGGTGACATGCTATTATTTGTTCATATATATTAGTTATAATATTGATTTATATAATATTAATTTATATATATAAAAACTTGTTAACTATATATATAGATATATAGATATTAGTTATATTAGTTATATTTATATGTTGTTTTTAATTATAAATTAGTTAATGAGTAGTAATAGAACTAATATTATAATATATATAGTTAATTAAATTTATATATTAATAGTTAATAGATATTAGATCTTGGACTTTTGTGATCTATATTGATAATGTGACTGTCTTTCAGATTAATCACATCATGAAGTTTTGGTGGACGTTCTTGTCATGCAGAAAGAGTTATTTTTGCGGACAAACCTAACCTCCCTAGGAGTCTAAGACTCTCTAGTGACAAACAAACCAAACAAGAGCAATCCTTCTCTAAACACACATTATTCTATGAGAGACCAAGTGTTTTCCGATCTTACCTTAGGTCCAAAGCTTGTTGTAGCAGTCCAGCCTTGCTGATCCAGATGAGCTCCTCCTTCACTTTAAGACCTGCATACACTAACAAAGCAAACGATTACATAACACCTGAATATTTCATAAAACAAAGCATATTCATCACATAGACCAAGGAGTACATGAAATAATTCATTAACAACAAATCATTGAGAAGAATGGACTTATTTGTATTAAGGAAACAAAAAAGGAACCATTACAACCTGAGCCTTGGTGTTGTGCAAGCTCCTCCCAGGGTCCAGCAAGAGATTTCCTCTACTTTGACAAGCTCACCCACTCCCACTATGGCAACAAGGAAGGATAGTGATCTTTCCTCACAAGTCAACAATGGAAGTCCTAATTCCAGCAGCATTTACCCTTTAGAATGTTCAGCTTTCAACCTCCCCTCCTTTGGCCCAATGCCTGTATTTATAGTATTCTAGAGAGGTTATTCAGTTCCAACATCAATGGGATACTCCCTCTTTTGTATGGGGTAGCTCCTCTCTTGATGGGATAAGCTCCTCTATCATAGGGATGCATGAACCATCTGGAGGTGCTCAATACACGTCAAAAACTCTTCTAGAAGGCTCTAGAAGTGACCATAAGTAACTTTTTAAAGATGAAACTCGCGCCTTTTGACCTTTACAGGGGTACGCACCCAACCTTTAGCATACAGAGCGTATAAGTACGCAGGTGCAGTGTATTTGGGGTGCGTACACGCAGGAAAGGTA
>APFE031725576.1:132702-146030 GCA_000404065.3 Pinus taeda | reverse complement strand
TCGGTGGGCTAGGATCCCCGAATGTAACATCAATCCATACATCTGTTTCGTCGTGTGATGGACTGTATTTGCGCTGCCCTGCAGGTTCATATATATATATATATATATATCACTTGAAACTTCATCCGGAAAAACAATTTGAAAAGACGAGTGCAATGAAAGCGTATGGTACCTGCTACGTTAATTGCTCTTTACTTTCCTTCTCAATAGCATCTGTTGTAATCGATACAAGCATATATCTATTATTAGCAGAAAATGGAACTAATTAAACTACATAGGGTTTCAGGCAATTCACTGTAAACAAAAGTTCTATAAGTATTCTATCCACTATTCACAAGTTCTGTTAACGGTGGGGGTGGGAGAAGAGAAAGTGAATAAGTATTCTATCCACTATTCACAAGTTCTGTTAACGGTGGGGGTGGGAGAAAGAGAAAGTGAATAAGCAGGATCTGTTTTGTTTACCCAAGAAACGACATTCAGAGAAAGGTATGAGATTCCATGTGAAAAGAGTGAGGTCGATAACGAGCAGAGCCATTGTGGATCTCAAATATGCTCCCATTAAACCTATGTGTGGAAAGAGTTTTAAAAAGAACGAGCCGCAGATGAATGATAATCTTAAATAAATGACTTGCAATAACTTATGAATATGCTAAACAGCAGTGAATATGCGTTTTTATGAGAGAAGCGCTCTGTACTTCCCCTGCTCCATTCAATGTTGGGCGCTCTCGGAATCTTCGATGTTTGAAGTCATGACGCCAACATGCGAAACACGTTAAAAGTCGTTGGCGGACATAACGAAGATTATGGGCCAGCTTTATTTGCTATGTTGTCGATCTATAAATGTGTTGGGTAGTATATGTTTATATTAAGGTTTACTATGCTATCGACTCATCAATGCCCGAGAAAATATATGCCCAAAGTTAAATCAAAACAAATATATTATGTAGTGATAAATTTTTACTACCATCGTCCCATAAATACTCGCAATAATATATTATGTAATGATAAACATATACTACCCACATATTTATAAGTAGATAGCATAGTAAATAAAACTTGGCCATGGTACCTGCTCTGTTCGATGTTTGGCGGTCCATAAGTTTCAATGTTCGAAGTCTTCACCCAACACATTAAAAGCCAACGTTGCAAGTATTCAACGGTCGCAGTCTTCGCCCGACGCGTTAAAAGCGTTAGTATTCGTAATGGCGTATTCGTAATTAGCATTCATGTTCTACGAGTTATTTTTGAAGAATATTAAGCCGAAGCGCTCTGCTCCTCTTTTTCTTTTCCTTTAAATCAAAATTTCAATTTTTAATGATTTTGATAAAAGAAAATGGTTGAAATGACCATTTAATTTGTCCAATTTGTACAAATTAAATATTTCAAAAAAAAATCAAGAATATAAATTTACTTTTAAATATATATTTGAAATGTGGTCGAGGAAGGGATTTTATTAACAATTATATTATTAATTTAATTATAATTATAATAAATTTGGTTAAAGTTGAATATCAGAAATTTTTTTTAAGATTCTAAATTTATTTATATATTTACATACATATTTCAAATACCGAAAGTTATTGATCTCATAGAATAAACTTGTATAGGGATTCATTAAAAGAATAATTGATAAACCATATACTAAAAAAAGGACTTTTTAGAGAGCATTTTTGGTATTCCATCTATTTCTAGTGGATGGTGACTTTTTGTATGGAGCTCAACTAATGTTCATGTTTAATGTACAAGCCTAGGAGTGAAAGAAAAGTAAGAGTGAAAAATAGAGAAGACCAAACATCACAAAAAGCTAAAGATGAAGATAGAACATTAAAACCAAAATCCTCAAAAATGGAGAAGGGACAATTTTAAATGAAGATTGTTCATTAAGGGGAACATGGAGTAATTCATACTTGTAATGTTTAATGAATTATTGTAATGAAGTAGCCGGTAATTTTTAAATGAAGATTGCTTAATTAGATATCAAACCAAATCAAATTAAAATAAGTTATATATAATATTTTTTCTTTTTCTTGCTTTGGGATTTTGCAAGAGTCAAATAAGTTAAACTTGTTTAGGCACGTGGTATTGATAATCCATGGTATTAGTCCACGGTATTGTAACAAACTCTTTTTACAACTGAGGAGAATGAGTGGATGTATATATTTTCATTTGTTAATAAAATAATTCTACTACTCCTATTCCAAATCATTGGTTTTCTGTGAAAATTTGGTGTATTGTGGTAGTTTTAGCTTTAAGCCTTTTCATTTTATTTTGTCATCTATTATTTTGTTCTTTTAACAACTAGTATCAAAGCCAAGGGATAGTGGCTCGTAGAAGGAGGTGATGATTGCAAATGACGGGATATTGTATGTTGAATCTAAAGCTAGCATACCAAATCTTCATTTGGATTTGATTCACATGAGTGAAGAAAGCCTCACAGGAAATAAAGGTTCAATAGGGTGAGATATAGCCACATAAGCGTGATGATTGCAAATGACGGGATATTGTATGTTGAATCTAAAGCTAGCATACCAAATCTTCATTGGGATTTGATTCACATGAGTGAAGAAAGCCTCACAAGAAATAAAGGTTCAATAGGGTGAGATATAGCCACATAAGCAAGATCTGGTGAAGAAAGTTAGTGTGAGCAAGTTTGCAAATGTGAGAGAGAATGGCAACATAAGTGTCAAAGAGAATAACAAAAAAAAAAATTTAGAGATCAAATTTGTAAGTTAAATGTATATGAGCATATAGGTGTAAGACATTGTTAGGCATGTATCCCTACATATAATGACTTGGAGTAGACCCATGTCATTCGGGAGGATTGCATGTGGATGTCCCCAATCAATTTTAAAGGGGAGAATGCTAGGATAAACTTGACTCAATGAAAGAGTCAAAGTTATTAGGTCTAGGGTGGTTTTCGAAACATGGTTTTGGTGGCCCATGATATTAAAGCCCAGGGATTACATGTAATGAAGTATTTAAAAGGCTTTGGTATTCTCCATTACATGTTCTCGAGTTGAGTGGAGGGCTCACTTACCAGGTGAGGATGCTTGATTAGCTTGGTGGCTTTTAAGTTAAGGCATGATTGCTTTTAACCCATAGGATAATAATAGAGACATTAGGTTATTTATTCCTAGGGTAAATCATGGTGTGCATGGTTTATGTTTGTTGTTGTTATCTATGTTGATGAAATTGTATCAAGGAATGGCTTCTTTGACTTGTGCCTTAGTAAAAGATGCCAATTCTAATTCAATCTCACAATTGTTTGATTTAGCTTTCGATTAACGTGTGCGTTGTGGCCTATCACTGAGTTATTGTTAGTTAATTCAAGTTAGATGCCTTTAAGTGAGTTGTGGACTATTTGATGGCTAAAAATACCTAACTAGTGGACGTATCTCTAGTGTCTATCAGCTAAATGATATGTATTTCTATAATAGAGATAGTTATGAGTTTATTGGAGTAGCTAACTTTTTGTTAACTCAACTTAGTCTTAGTTAACTAGCTTCAACTCTAAAATTAGCCCTAGTAGGTCATGCAATTTGGATTGCCTATTCATATTGAATTAAAACACAAATTTTATTTATTATCATACACTAGTTTTTGTGTGCAAAGATTCAGAAGCAAGCAGAGGAATTCCATGGATGGCATTGAGTAATTGTCTTTGTCTGATGCTTGATTGAGGCTGTGAAAGATAACACATAACCCTATATCACCAGGTTTCTTCTTGAAAGGGACTAGATTAGAAACCCAAGTAGAATATATGGGAAAATGATCTGACCATCCAACAACTTCTCAACTCCTTTTCGATTACGGTTTCCAGTGTATGGGTAACTTTCATTAGCTTTTGTCGAAAAGGTTACAAATCTTCTTTAATGGGAATGACATGCTAGATAATATGAGTATCATACATCTTCAAATCATCGTAATTCCTTGAAAACAAACATTTGTACCATTAGAATAGGAAAATTAATGTTTGTCGTTCTTGTAGAGAACAACATGTACCTAGGTTTATATACTTCAGATCATCTTGAATTCCTAAGTTGACTTGTTCGAATGGAAGCTTTGAGCTATGAGTCTAAGTGTTAACTGGTCCTTTGAACCAGTTTTGCAGGTCATATAAATATTCCAAGTACACTACACCTTTAGGCATAGTATTTCTTTTCACTGTATCATCTTCTTCTTGTAAACACTTGTCATGCTCATCCTCCTTAATGGCCGCATCTTTGAATACATTTGCATTAGCCATAAAATGTGGTATATCTTGGTCATCATTGAAAACACAAAAATTAGTAATGTTATCTATAGCAGATGGTTTATCTATAATATCTAAAGAAAAACCATTTTTCAAAGGCAACATTCTAGCAATTGCATTAGCTAATGTGTCTAGTACATCATTTCTAATTCTAGGAACAAAAATAATATTATAAGATTGAAAATAAGAAATCAATATCTGCACCTTCTATCGGTAGTTTTTTTAACTTGGTGAAACATAGTGGATATTGATCTGTACTTATCGAGTAACTACTTATGGGTAACCAATTACATTGAGGAGTTCCACCTTTAGGTTGATGGTTTTCTTTAACCCAAGAAAGAGTTCTTCGTATTTTCCAATATTATTAGCACACTCAAACTTCGAACGACATGATAGGATGTACTTCTTATTATGTGGGTCTATGATAATGCAACCAACTCGAGTGACATCCTATGTTTTTGAACCATCAAAGTAAAAAGTCCAATATTATTAGCTACTAAACTAGTTCCTATACTATTATTACTATGTACATCTATGTTACAAGATTCATTAGCACCAGTTGGAGTACAAGAAAGGATCTCCAACTGTGTATCTGATGGGATGAGTGATGGATATGCTTGATAACACCTGTGATCAATTTCTAGGAAACAATTTCCAAGGATTAGATCTACAAATGCAACATGCTCATTATGACCCTCAAGTGGTGTCACAATATATTTCATGTATGGTTCACTCTCCACTCGAATCTAGTTGTTTATGACTTTATATGGAAACCATAAGTGTGACCAATCTGTTGCAAAATACCCTTGTAATTTACTAGACCGATCTCTACTCAAAATTACACCATAGGCTTCAAGTATGTCCACAATTACAATATTTATGCTTTGGTGTACCTGATGATCTAATGATAAGTGGATAATAACATTCATGAGTTCACCAACGTTGTGGAAAAGTGATTTGTCCAATTGAATGATTTGTGCATCATTTTTATCCCATTTAGAATTAATTTCTTAGCCACATATAAGCGAATTACATTCACAGATGCACCCTAAACAACTAAACAGTTATGGACATTGTAATTAAAGATTTTAAAAGTTGGAAAAAATGAGGGGCAAAGATTGTTAGCATATAAAGTTAAAACATTATGTTGAAAATAGCAACAAGTAATGCTAAAAATAGAAGTGCTAAAAATAGCACTACTATAAATAGCAGTTTGGGTACCAATGTTGGATTGAGCAACAGGGAATGAAAAATGGAAGTGCTAATTTTTTTTTTTCTATTTTTAGCAGTTCTGGATGGATTCCTATTTTAGTTATTCCCTAAACTAAAATAGTGAAGTAAAATTCGAATTTGAACTTAACAGTTGTTTGAAAATAAATTAATTAATTCACCATCAGTTAATTAGTTGCTAAAATCAAGCATGAAGTCTATGTGAGGACATGCAACAGTTTCTCTATTAATTGAGGAATTTATCCATCAGTTAAAGAGATAAGGATGAGTTCTAATTTGAGCAGTAATTAGTTGGCTCAGTTAACTGAGTCAAGTCCAGTTAGATTGATTTAAATAGTTTGTTTAAACTAATGTGAGTTCAGTTAGTTAATCCATGCTTGCATATAACTGCGAGACTTCTGATAACTGAATATTCTCTCATGAATAATGCATGCATGTCAGTTCAGATAGAGACCCAGTTGAGATCAGAGGAGGGATAGTGTATTATTAGTTGGATGGATTTTTCCCATAAAGGAAGCTCATCCATGGAGAAGGATTTATCTCCTTCAGGATTGCGTAGTTGGATCAGAGGTTAGTGAGTGTGTGAAGAGGCCAATTCACACAAGTGGCTGCATTAGACCCCAAGGAAAATTGCGCAAAGAAATAGGAGGCTTGGAGGGCAAAGGAGAAGGTTTGAGAGAGGCCTTTAACTATATATGAGCAGCATAGGGATTGCAAAGAGAGAAGGATAGCTTGTGAGCTAATTCTTTTGTAATCTGAACTTTATTTCCACTTGTATGATAACACAGAGTTGGGGTTTTAGGTTGTGGCTTTCCCTCTAATATTTATTCTATGTTATGTGTGATTGATTTCTCATTCTCAGTTATATGTGTTCTCAATTATCATTCTCAATTGATTAAGCTTCCGCAAAGTGTTGTAGAAGTAGATCTTGTATTTTGTTTTAGTAGATTGCATAATCTATTGATCTACAGTGGGAATTTCTACATGGTATCAGAGCAAAGGTGATCAAGGCAAAGAACAATATACAAGAAGTTTGAAGTTTGAAGTTTGATTCCTGAATATAGATATCGAGTTCTTATCACATCTCTATTTCACCTGTGGCGTTTAGTGGTTTAAGACTCAAGTGTGCCCTTGATGGCAGCTCAAATTATATAGCCTGGAAGGATTGCATGGAGGCAGTATTAGAGGATAATGGTCTAAAGGACTTCATTGATCAAGAAGTCCCCAAGCCGATTGATGCTACTCAACTGGTGGAATGGAAGAAATGTGTGGCTAGAGCAAGAAGAATCCTCTAGGATGGAGTTCGAGACCACATTGTCTCGAGCCTCCATGGGAAGGAGACACCGTTTTTGATGTGGAAAACATTGAAAGATCTATATCAAAATAGCAGCGATCAGAGGAAGCTAGCGCTGAAGGACAAGCTTCAGAAGATCAAGTGTGAAAAGGGCGACACGATCTCTACGTATCTGAACAAGCTCACCACATGCAGGGATGAGCTTGGAAGTGTAAGGATCACAACACCTGATGATGACATGGTGAGTCTTGCACTCCTCGGTCTTCCTAAGAGTTGGGATAGATACCAGGACTCGGTTATGGAAGAGAGAAACTGCCAAATTGGGAACGACTTTGGTCAGATCTAATGTAGGAGGAGATAAGAAGAAGCACTAGAGATGGTTCTTCATCCATGGAGGATGAAGAAAACTGCACCTTAGTGAGTAAGGCCAAGGGGAAGGAGAAGGATTCTCTTTCCGAATCCAGATCTTCCCAAGGTGGGAAGAAGTTTGAAAAATCGAAAGTGTGACGCTTTCGTTGTCATGAGGTGGGCCATTTTTCTACAAATTGTCCACTGAGGAAATCTAAGAAGGGATCCGTGGAAGGATCAAAAGGTGAGGCACTAGCTTCATAGTTCAAGTTGGATTTCACACTATTTGCATACATGGTTTCATCCATAGTGGGAATTAGTTGGTTTGTTGACAATGGAGCTTCTTTCCACATGACGAACGATAAGAGTTTGTTTAGTACATTGGAGGAGAAAGATCTCCAGATACTCATAGCGATGGGTAATGATGAAAAGTATAGTGTCTTAGGTGTAGGCACAATTGTTTTTTAGAGGGAGCATGGAGCTTGCATTGCCTTGACCGATGTCAAGTATGTACCAGGACTGAAGAGAAATTTGGTGTTGATTGCCATGCTGGAAGATAGAGGCTATGATGTAGTCTTCAGTAAGGGAAAGTTTTTCCTTCGACACATCATCACTAGACAGGTGAAGCAGATCGGTTCACGGGTCAAGAACCTGTGTGCTCTTGAGGTTCAAGATGCATGCAAAGCCTTGAGGAGCAAGGCAACTGATGGAGACTTGGTGGTTGAGAGGGAGAGTACATTACCTCTCAACATGTAGTGCCATAAGAAGTCTCAAATGATTTTGGAGGAGCCACAATTGGTGAAGTAGCTTCATGGGGTTGTGGAGCAGCCACAACTAGAGAAGTTGAGAGGAGATCAAGTAGAGACATCTACTCATGTAGAGACCTCTGGTAGGGGGAAATTTTGAGTCAGGTGGGCAGAGGGATCACATGCATCCATACCTCCAGGTCGGAAGGGGGACGATGTGGAATGACAGTCCCAAGAAGGCTGGAATAGGGGCAGGATCCTTGAGGTACCCAACCTATTTGATTCGACTTTGCTACAAGAGCCCCAACGAGGAGTAGCAGGACTAGATGACTGGGTAGAGACAAATAAGGATGGAGCGGCAGAGAGAGCTACCGTGCAGGAGTTCCAAGACAGCGTTGAGCTAGTAGGCTACAACAATGCGAGAGGCACACGAGTATTGCACCAGTGCAGGATGGCACAGAGAGGTGTGCAATGGTGTGAGATGCATGGAGTGTTACAACAGCTCAGAGGTCAGAGAGGGAACACTTGTGAGTAGCAGGTAGAGCTTCAGCATCATATTATGTTTCTATCCCAACAAAGAGCTCAGTGGGGAATTATTTTGTTTGTAGAGTTGCTGGAGCAACCACACTTGGTAGAAGTGTTGCATGCAGAACATTCCAAAGGTACAGGATCAGGTTCGAGTTGAATTCCCTTCTTATTGAGAGGGAGTGTTGAAAATAGTTTCATTTCTAGCAGGTAGTGTTGATTAGAGGAGGGAAAATGTACTACTAGTTGGATGGATTTTTCCTATAAAGGAAGCTCATCCATGGAGAAGGATTTCTCTCCTTCAGGATTACACAGTTGGATCAGAGGTTAGTGAGTGTGTGAAGAGGCCAACTCACACAAGTGACTGCACTGGAACCTAAGGAGAATTTCTCAAAGAAATAGGAAGCTTGGAGGGCAAAGGAGAAGGTTTGAAAGAGGCCTTTGACTATCTATGAGCAGCACGGGGATTGTAAAGAAAGCAGGATAGCTTGTAAGCTGATTCTTTTTGTAATCCGAACAATATTTCCACTTGTATGATAATACAGAGTTGGACATTTAGGTTGAGGCTTTCCCCGTGATATTTATTCTGTGTTATGTGTGATTGATTTCTCATTCCCAGTTATATGTGTTCTCATTGATCGTGCTCAATTGATTAAGCTTCTGCAAAGTGTTGTAGAAGTAGATATTTTACTGTGTTTTAGTATATTGCATAATATGTTGATCTACAGTGGGAATTTCTACACATTAAACACATATTTGAGAGTTCCAAAAGACTTAGTAGACACCTTTTGAGAAGTAGAATATTTGTCACCTTATGAAGTCTATGGGAAGGCTTGGACAAGCACCTCACATTGGCATGTTATGTTTGCAAGCTCAAACATGGAAATGCTGGCACAAGCTCTTTTCAAGTCTTTGACTATATTATAATCAATAGTTTCATTTCTGGCAGGCAGTGTTAAAGTGTCTAGAGGTGTACCTTTATTACAAATGAATGGAGTGATAAACTTATTTTTGCTACCAGTGGAAGTGTTATTAGAAACAACATCATTTCCAAACTTTTTTTGTACATTTTGTGCGGGATTGGTTGGTGGTGATATCCTTCTTAACAATTAATCCTTCAATTTTTGCCTCATCACCTCCTGTTTAGAAATGGGCCCTTTGCTTCTCAAACTATAATGACCAATTTGTTCTTGAGGAGGGGATTTACTTTGAGGTGGGGCTTCAACAATTTTCCTATCAGTATTAAGAATGAAATCAAAAGTATTAATTGAATGTCCAATACATGTACTTTCCTCAGCCACTGCAGGCTCAGTTGTTTCTTTTGTCTACTGGGACAACTCATCTGCTCGTAAAGTATCAACAATATGTGTTGTTAAATAATTCATGTTGTGGTTCAATTGTGAGCAAGAATTTTTCTGAATGTCATTCCTAATTGAAGGAACAATAGTTATCCATGCCCATAATTTCAACATTCAACACAATGTTTGAACTCTAGGCAAATTTAGTTGGTTGATTTTTGTTATTCCTTTTGAATAAGAAAGAATTAGGGGAATTTCTACTGGTATAAGCATCACTTGAATTGCTCATTAATTTTGAAACTTCATTAGTAAGTTCATTTAAATATTTAGTCAAGATTTCGATATCCACATAATCCCTTTCTTTAGCCTTACTTGAAGAAGGTTGAGACGTCTTTCCAGTATCCTTGGACTCTTTATATTCTTCATCATCATTGATAGCTCCAATGGCACACAAGTCTTTCTCCATGGCGATTTATTCTGCAAAGTTTAAATCCAGTGTCTCCTTTGTAGATCTTTTAACAAAAGTAAAAAAAATTGCTGGAAAGGAAGTTGTATAATAATCTATAGCGATAAAATTGTGAGATTGTGTGTTTGGGGGGAACTTGTTCAATATTTGTTTGAACCATTTATTGAGGTTTTCAAATTTCTCCTTTTCCCCCATATTGATATTTCCGATCTCTTTTAATAACATGGCAGGAGTCTTATCATCGACGAATTTCTCCAAAAACAATTTTTTAAACTCCCTCCAACAATGGATTGAATTAACAAATACACTATGGTACCATGTTTTTGCTCTACCTTCTAAAGTGAAAGGTAAAATCCTATAAACAAAATCATCATACCATACCTTCAACATTTGTATATGCATATAGAAATCATCAATATGATCTTTTGCCTTTTCCTTTTTGTCAAGATCAAAGTTAGATAACAAGTTCTCCAAAGATCTAGCCATTATATGAAGGTTATCCAGAAGAGAAAGTGGCCCTTGAGCCATCCAATCCAATTATTGATCAACCATTTCTTCATCCCCTAGTTCCTCCTCCTTTTTTGAATTTGATGAGCCCTCTCCTTCACCATTTAAACCATCGTTAAACTTGAAATCAAGTGTCAGTTTTTCTCTGTAAAAAGGAACAATATCCTCCTCATACTCTTTGTGAATGGGTGGAAGTGGCTCTTGTTGAACAATGTCTTCTAAATACTTTGCTAATTCCTCAAGAGTGGAAAAGACCAAATCTTCAACTGATGCAACCAGTACACTAGTACGAGTTGTTTCTTTCTTCTTGGGATGATGAGAAATATTATGAGAAACAGTTATTAAACCGATAGCTTTTGCAAACTGATAGGTAATAGTTCAAATTTCCTGGAGTTGTTCATAGGTAACCTCATAGGCCAACTCCAGACCAAGTTGAGAAGACCCTCCTATCTTAAGAATGGGATTTGTTGTGGTACTCAAGATATTACTGCCTTATCTAGAAGATGAATGGTTGGGTTGTGATGAGTTATCATCTATAAAAAACTAGTTTCCCTCCTTCTAATGCTAGAATGTTGACAGTGTTGGATCCTGCCAATATATAAGTGATATCCCCGATATGAGGTCCTCATTAGACCTCATACCATTTGGTGTAGGAGTCTCATCCAGAAATATGGCATAGATGCCATTAACTTAGAGATTTTCCTTGGCTTAAGAAATTAACATGAGAGAGTAGTCCACATGTGCTTTTGCATGAGCAAGAGAGTGTGCCTTGTGAACTATCCAATTGTCGATGTATCAAGGTTCTTTTACTGCAAGGGAGAGAAATTTAGCATCTAAAAGACAAAAATTAATAGTACTAATATAGTGGAGATGCACACACATGAACAAGAAAGAATCGTTATACATCAAACAAAATAGTTCACATAAATGTTATGATCATTAAAATCATCACAACACATTTCCAACAAGTTGGGCAGCAAAGTCACTGAAATAGTTCAAATACTTTAGTACATAAGGAAGGCAACATAAATAGAAAATAATAAAAGAGTAGCCTTAAAACATCCATGATCTATGCATGAAAATGTGTTGGCCAAATGGATTCAAGTATTAATAAAAAGTTCCAAAATACCTGAGTACAATTAACATCACTAGCTCCAATAGTGGAGAGATAAAGCCACTACTTTCTCCCCAAAAGTTTTAAATCTATCTCTATAATGCCTTGTGGGAGAAGCCAAGGTTAAAAGTCATTTGCATGAGTAATGAGGCTCCTTTTATAACTTGAGGCATGACCTTTCATATCCTCATAATTCTTTATTTTTCCACTTCTAATGACCTTTGGACTTCTATAACTCTTAAACTTCCAAATGACTTTTGGAATTACATATGGCTCTTGGAAATACATGTCGTTACGACTTCTACACATGGCTATTTCATCCATACATAACTCTTCAACTTATACTACTTTGTATTTACAATAATTATATCATTACGTCATGATTTCCATATCATCATGTGGTGAGGACATGATAAGTCACTATCATTGATGACAAGGACTCATATTGACTAATGACATGGAATTTCTTGGCAGGCAACAATGTTGCACTTGTATCTCTGATCTTGCATGCAACTTCCATGTTGTTGATGTCTTCACACTCCAAAGGGTATTCAATCATATAGAGTTCTTTGAGTTGCTTCAATCATCAATTTCAATGTTCTTCATCTTGTCTCATCACATGTTCTTCATTCTTGAATGCTTCCTTTGACTGCCCTCTTTGCCCGATCTCTTCAAGCATAATTTCCATGTTATTATGGTAATACCTGCAACTAAAATCACTCATGGAAAGTAAGGATCAGCTTATATAAATATCCTATTCTAACATTTTTAATGAAAATTTTATGTTCAAGGCCTAACAGTGCGCTCAAGAAGAGTAAGGGAAACTTATGGGCGTAAGGACGCACTACAAAATCCTAAAGGGATGAAGCTTCATGGCTTCCGGATACACTCATGTTCTCAACAGAAGAGAGAAATCTCAAGGGAGGGTGCAGGGCATAGGTCCAAAGGATCAAGGAGAATAATTTAGGCTTCCCAAGTTCATTGTGCCCTAAAGGGAGAGAGAAAGGGTGCATGGCACAATGTCAAATCCCGAAGGGATGAGGCTTCAAAGCTTTAAGGTGTGCTTATGCACTCAAGAGAGCCAAGGAATATAGCATAGGGCATAGTATTGAAGGTTGAAGGGGTTAGGCTTCATGCTTTCCAAGTGTTCCATGCACTCAAGAGGGTCAAGGAGGGCACAAGGTGTAGTGCTGAAGGTTGAAGGGGTTAGGGTTCAACCTTCCCGAGTGCACCATGCACTCAACAAGGAGGAAGGCTTTCTTAAGGGCATAATTTGGAAAAAGGAAGGGGAATGATTCTTAGTGCATTATGTTCTCTTTGGGGGCACATGGCACACTTATAAGCAATAGAGGAGTCCCACTCAATGCTTCATAGTGTGCCATATGCTCCTAGCCTTAATGGGTTAACATGTGTAACCAAAATTTGTCTAAGTCTCAGAGATAGAACAAGGGGAGAACACAATGAGCTTACATACGAAATCAAGTGTGATACATATCAACTCATCAATAAGACTTAGTGTAACAACCCATTAATAAAATTTTAATCTTT
>APFE031725576.1:61388-88940 GCA_000404065.3 Pinus taeda | reverse complement strand
TAAATGACATTAAAATATTTTGTTGACACCTAATCATCAGGATTGGGTGAATATAATGTAGATAAATAAATAAGTAATATTAACAGTCATCTGGAGATGAAGTGAACAATCTCTCCCTCATGTATATAATGAAGACCTACGTGAAGGAATAAGATATACAAATCAATTTTTCTTTGAGTCACTGCTTGGTCTGACATGGTATCAGAGCCAGCTCTCAAAACTAGTTGTAACTCCTTTCTGCCTACTGAGCTCTTTGTCCACTACCCCTATGTGCTCTATTTGCCATAATTAATTCTAAGCCATGCATTGAATATACATGGCATGTATTGAAGTTAAATGCGTTGAATATACATGGCATGCGTTGAACTGTTTTTGGTACGCTGTCCTATAATGTATATGTGAGTTGAACCCTGATTTTGTGCATGTTTTAAATTTTTTTGAATGTTGCACTGGGTGATCAATGTAAAAAGAAACCAATATATATATATATTTTATTAGTGCCGATATATGTCTTGGGTATTGACATTTGCTGTCAAGTTGAGTTTGTTGTCCAGTCATATCAAAACTATCTTTTTTTCCCATTAAGAGTAAAATTTTTGCAGTAGAAGTTTTTTTTTGTTACAGTATGCATTCAATCATATCCATCGTGGGAATAGTTCTCACTGGCAAGGAGAACTATCCTCAGTGGTCCCGAATGATAAAACACACGCTCATTTTCAATGAGTTGTGGGAAGGAGTGTGTGTTGGAGATGGAGACAAAGGACCAGAACAACCTACGTCAAACAAAGAGCTTGTCATTTGGGAAAACAAGAACAACAAAGCTTATGCATTAATCACAACATCTGTAAATGAAGAGGTGAGTTGCCATATTTCATCATTTTCAACTACTTTTTAAGCCTTACAAAAGCTAAAAGAAATCTATGACTCACATTCTACACTTGAAGTTGTTCAACTCATGATTAAACTCTTCACCCTTGAACTGCAAAATAATGATCCTCTTGCTCTTACATTTGAAGTAAAGTCTATAATGCATGATATCAAATGCAGTAAGGTTGAATTGGATATTCCTCTTATCGCTTTTCTCAAGGCACTTTATCCTACTTACTCCAATTATCTTGAGTCAATGCAAGCAAATGGAAATCTGAAAGATATCACCTTTGACTGTCTTGTGAAAAAGTTTGCTGAAAGAGAGAAAGCTTTTGGAAAGAAAATAGCCCCTAAATCCTCTAAAGAGGTTGTGTGCCTTGCTCATAAAGAAAAGCATCCTGCTCAAGATTCTTCAAGAGGAAGAGGTGGTTGAAGAGGAAGAGGAAGATATTTCAGAGGCAGGGGGGGCAAACACTCTCAAGGAGAAAAGGTAGATTTGCACTGCATATGATGCAAGAGGAATGGATTACATGATGCCTCTACATGCAAGTTACCATGGGACAAAATTGAGTAGCAAAGAAACCAACAGAAAGGTAAAACTAATGATACAGACAAAGGTAAAGCACTTGAATCCACTCACTATGTTGTGGAACAATGTAATATTGGAGTAAATGAAGATTTATTTAATGCTTCACTTGCTTCTTGGAAAAATGATTGGTTGCTTGATTCAAGAGCAATCTGCCACATGACTCAGAAAAGATTTTTTTGAAGAATTTACTGATAATGTTGATGGAGCAGTATACTTTCCAGACCAATAAAAAAGCGAGCCATAAGGGCTTAGCAGAATTAGGCTTAAACTACCTGGTCTTCCAGAATTTCTTCTGCATCATGTTCTATATCTCCCGCAGCTCAAGAGAAACTTGTTGTCCTTGGTCCACATCCGCTAGCGAGGTCACTCCATTAATATGTTTGATGGCAAGCTTGAGTTAAGAAAAGCATCTGACCACTCACTTGTCGTGAGGGGAATAGAAGAAGAAAGGCTTCTCGAGCTGCAAGGAACCTCTGTTCGTGCACAACATTTCTCATACAATTCTCATTATGAAGAAGGTACACTTCCATCAAGTTTATTATGGCATGCTAGATTTTGATATTTGAACTATGACAGCCTGCACTTGTTGAAGAAAAATGGTGTTGCTGGTTTGCCTACAATTCCTAGGAGACTTAAGCAATGTGATGCATGCATTCTAGGAAAGCCTAGCAAACAATCTTTTCATGATTCACATTCAAGAGCACATAGAAAACTTGAACTCATTCATTCAGATTTATGTGGTCTAATGCCTGTTCCTTCTGCAAATGGAAATAAATATATGATGACATTTATTGATGACTACACCAGAATGTGTTGGGTTTATTTATTGAAGAACAAATCTGATGCTTTTCGAACATTCAAGAATTTTCATAAGTGGATTGAAAATGATGCACAATCTCATATTGGGTCTATTCACATTGACAATGGAAAAGCATACACATCAAATGAATTTGAAAACTATCTTCGCCAACATGGGATCAAACATCAAACAACTGTGCCTTATAATCCCCAACAGAATGGTGTAGCTAAAAGAATGAATAGGACAATCTTAAATATGGTATGATCCATGCTCTTCTTAAAAAAACTAAAGATAATGTTTTGGGCTGATGCTGTTCTATATGCTACATATATAAAGAATAGATGTCCATCTAATGCTATTAGAAACAAGATTCCATATGAAATGTGGTATGGACATGCTCCTTCAGTAAAGCATCTCAGGGTCTTTGGTTCCACCTGTTATGCCTTGATACCAAAGGTACATAGAAACAAACTTGGTGCTGGAAGTTGTAAGTGTATATTCCTAGGGTATTTAAACACCTCCAAAGCAGATCGTCTCTGATGAAGTAAATAAAAAGTTTGTTGCATCTAGGGATGTAATTTTTCTTGAATCATCCAAAACTTACAATGTTGTTGAGCAACAACTTGATCACTTGGATAGATTCGCAAAAGCAAAATCATTTCAAGAATTTGATAATTAGATTCCACATCTTCAAGGGGGGGTTCCTATACTAGATCAACATGTGGAATCTTCTTCTGAAGAACACTCTTCCCCGCATGAAACTCCAACAACGGATGATGCTTTAAGTGATGTGATTGATAGAATTGGGAGACTCAATCTTGATTCAATTCCAACTCAATCAACGGAGTAGCCTAGACCATCTGAGAAAGGTCCCCCAAAGTGGTTGACAAAGAAACTTGAAAGTGTTCATCCTAATGAGGTTGGAAATACATGAACTAGAAATTCAAACAGGAAAAATGGAGGTGATGTGGATGACTCTAATTCACCTGCTGATATGGATGTTTCTTATGATTGTGAATTGAACTTGTCTACAGATTTTGAACCAACTTCCTTCAAAGAAGTTACTTCTCATGATGAATGGAAAGAAGCGATGCAAAAGGAGTATGATGCCCTCATAAATAATGACACTTGGAAGTTGGTTGATCCTCCATTAGGAACCAAACCAATTGGCTGCAAGTGGGTCTACAAGAACAAGTATAAAGTTGATGGTTCATTTGACAAGCACAAAGCTAGGCTTGTGGCAAAAGGTTTTGCCCAGAAGGAAGGGGTCGATTATGAGGATACTTTTTCCCCTATAACAAAATGGGCTACCATCCAGACACTCTTTTCCCTAGCAGCTCAAAACGGTTGGAAAGTCCATCAAATGGATGTAAAAACTTCTTTTTTCAATGGAGATCTAAAAGAGAATGTTTTTATGTCCCAGCCTGAGGTATTTGCTGTGAAAGGACATGAACATAAAGTATGCAAACTGGTGAAGTCCTTATATGGCCTCAAAAAAGCACCACGAGCCTGGTATGAAAAACTAACTGAGCATCTTTTGAAACTCAATTTCAAAGATTATGATCTTGATGATGCGACTTTATTTGTCAAGAAAGTTGGGAAAACAGTTGTATATTTTGTGGCATATGTAGATGATCTTTTAATGATAGGGAACAATGAAAGCTACATTGCATCCATAAAGAAGGAATTGGGGAAAAGTTTTGAAATGATTGTTTTGGGCTATGTTCATTACTATCTTGGTATTGGAGTAACCCAACATCTGAAGCCCATATTTCTTTCTCAAAAGAAATACGTTGGAGATATATTGAACATGTTTGGCATGAAAGAATGCAATCCTCTTACTATTCCAATGGAACAAAACTTAAAGCTCACATCTATTGAAGGAAAAGAATTTGAGGATGCAACAAGGTATAGATAGTTTGTAGGAAGTCTCAACTACCTAACTACTACCAGACAAGACATTGCGTTTTCTATTGGAATCCTCTCCAGGTTTATGCAAAAGCCTTGTGAGGGACATTGGTCTGCTGCAAAAAGAGTTCTAAGGTACTTGAAGGGAATTGAAGACTTTGGAATCAAGTATACACAGGTGAACGACTTTAGCTTGATTGGATACTCTGATTCACACTTCGATGGAGACAAAGAAACTGGGGTATCTACTTCAGGATATGCTATGAGTCTTGGATCAAGAGTTGTCTCTTGGAGATCACGCAAATAATCAATTCTAGCAAATTCCACAACAGAAGCAGAATATGTGGCAGCAGCTGAAGCAACACAAGAAACTGTGTTGGTCAAGAAAATTCTTGAAGATTTGCAAGTAAAACAAGTACAATCAACTCCACTCATGATTGAAAATACCTCTACAATAAATTTGGCCAAGAATCCAAAGTTCCATGATCGAACGAAGCACATCAATAATAAATATCATCTGATTTGACATCATGATGAGGCCAAAACAATCCATCTCCGTCATTGTTCCACTAATGAGCAAATTTCTTCACCAAAGCACTTGGAAGAGAAAAGCTTGAACAATTTAGAATGATGCTTGGACTCACCAACATCCCTTCAGATTAAGGGGAGGAATGTTGACACCTAATCATCAGGATTGGGTGAATATAATGTAAATATATAAATAAGTAATATGAACAGTCATTGGGAGATGAAGTGAATAGTCTCTCCCTCATGTATATAATGAAGACCTACCTGAAGGAATGAGATATACAAATCAATTTTTCTTTGAGGAGTTACTGCCTGGTCTGACATATTTCACTCAACATCCACATTAAATTATTTTATTGATGATCACATCATCTATAGTAGATGCATATCTCCTTTATACTACAAAAGATAATACATACATATTTTGAAATTAATATTTTTTTAAATTACTACATATCAACAATATATTAAAAATTGATTAAATTATACATCTCATACCCTAAACCCTCAAATGAATCTACAAGGTAAAACAATATTACAAATATCTCTCCAACAATGAAAACACTGAGATTTAGATATGTGACTATTAACAATTTAGAAGTGTGTCTGTTAATCTAACAAATAAACAATAGATGTAGTCTACTTAATGAATGTCAAAATGTTTTAGCTCAAAAGAAAAGAATGATGAAGATAAAAAGTTGTTATACAAATACAAGGACGTCATACAAAGGGAATGTTTACTGACCCTATCCACAAGTTACAATTAGTGAGTGCCACGATCGTCCAGCCGAAAAGCTCTCTAAAACATAATATAGTTTTTAGTTTATTTTCACATATTTGTTATGATGAACTATCTAGTGGAATATGAATAATAATTTATATTAAAATGGTCAAAGTTTTGTGATAATTATTAATCTTAATGATGAAAATTGTTGTTTTGAAACATGGGATGAACATGCCAAAGTCAAAATATTATATAAAGTCATTGATCAATACAATGACATTGTGGATCAAAACATCGAGAGAAATTATATAAGAATCACCATTATCAACTAACCATAATTAAAACACTATACTTTGTGAATGTAATATATAAAATTAGATGTTGAATTTCAAAGAATATTGGACATGTTTGGTGAACAAATCTTGTCTTTCTAATAAGACATATCTCCCTAGACTTAGGAACCAAATCTAGAACAAAACAAACAAATACATAGAAACATTCCCTTTATCATGAAATCATAAACATAAGTGGGATGAATGGTTCATACCATTTTAAAAATTCATGATGATAGCCTCATTGTTATTTGATGTAGCTTTCAATATCCTTCTCAATGCTCCAAGAAGAAATCTGTAAAGACTAAAATATACAAATTATCAAAGAATTTAATACATAAATGAATCAACATAATTGTACAAGGGATCAAGTAATATCATAACAATCATCATAATAATGAGTTTGGGAAAGAAATATGCATTCGTATTTTAGAATTAAGAAAAGGAGAGAGTTAAAACCAAGCCTTCATGTTGAAAGCTTCCTCCATATGATCCTCCAATTCCAACCTTGAAATCAAAAGGTCTCCAATGGATACATTGACAACATGAAAGTATAGTCTCAAGAGTAAAAAATTCAAGCCCTTCACCATGAGAGTATTTTGAATTTATAAAGTAGAGAAGGGTAAGTGGAGATAAGAGATGGAGGTTATGGATCCACTAAGGTAGGGATGGGATCCATGAAGGTAAGAATGATATCCCAGATAAGAGGGATGTGATCCAAATCCCCACCATTTGGAATATATAACTTCACGAGGCTTCTGGAATAGAAGTTTTTCATTCCTTTTTTAGTTTTTTACCCAAGTTAAATGATTGTCACATGTTTTATGAAGGCAAGTTGCAATGACGTCACAAGACATTAGTTATGCAAGGTGAGACAGTCATAGGTTAATGATGGTAGCACCTGCGACAAGATCCAAAAATAAGGTTTTTAAACGTATTTTCATAAAATTCTTATCTTCCATAGAGAGTTATTTCTTCCATTTTTTGGGGAATTAGTGACAATAATTCTTCGGATAGTGAAAGATCCATATTTGACATCATTTTCCTACTTATGAGAAAATAATGTGTAACAAGACAATTGAAGTGATACCCATCAAAATAAAAATATTCACTAATGTTTTCTTATGAAAGTAATTCCTATTGTTTATAAAAATAAAATGAAACAAGAATCAAAAATCCTATGGCCATACCTATAAAAATTTCAAGTTACTCCATTACCATTCAAGGAACATAATTCACCAGCAACGCATGTCAACAAAGTGTCAACACAAGTTGAATAAAAAACTTGGTGTAGTCCTTCATTGAAAAAGTTTTAAGATGGTGGGAGGCACATGCTCCCTATTTGCAAACATAGAAAATCACAACTACATACTTTGTGTAGTAGCTTAGTGGCCATAATCTTTTCTGCTCAAGATGATATTCTATTTTTTTAACTTGGTTGTGACCTTGTCATACACATTTAGCAATGTAAAAATCAATGGTGAAGGATTAAGTATTTCAATGGCCACAAGATTTTCTACGTAGTCTAACATTCTAATTTTTAAACATGGTTGTGACCTTTTCATCCACGTTTAGCAATTTGAAAATGAATGGTGAAATATTTAGCATAGGGATGAACATGACTACCCCATATGTTCCCAAATAATCTATATGATATAGCATATAAATGGTATAAAATAAAGGAAGCAATGTGAAATAGATTATTTTGGTATGATATTAAGAAGAAATTTGTTAATGACCACAAGTTAGTATGTATTTGGTTAGCAAAGTTTATTTTAAGTGCTATAGGAAATTAAAGCATTTATTAAAAAGAGGAAAGTGCAAATTTGATGTAGGGTCAACTTTGATTCGTGATTGAGTATCGTGTCATGAAAAGCTAACGAATCATCAAGTTGACCTAGAAAATGTAATTTTTCGTGGTATGAATTTAAAATAAATAAAAAAGAGCTCACCCTAAAGTGAATTGACAAGTAGAACAATATTATAAATATGTAGTAAACAAATAAAAGCACAAGAAACATCACTTTCCTCATATGTATAGTCAAAATGAAACGAAGCTAGTTGAATCTAAACTTTCAAAGTAGATATACATTGAACTAAAATCTAAAGAATTTGACATCTCAACAAAAGATTGAGAAAAAAATGGCACATATAGGTGACTATTCGTCCAACAAATAGACAATATAAATAGGTTACTTATTCCATGAATATTAAGATGTATTTCTCAATATTACAATGATATGAAATTATTAGTGAATCATCCTAGATCCATATTAATGTGAGACTTCTCAAGCACCCAAAGTGATCAAATTTCTTAATGTATAGATTATTCTATCATTTGATTCCGTATCATGAATTAAGACACTTACACATTAAGGAATATGATCTCTTTTGGTACTTCATAGATCTAGGTGAAAATGAGTCTAGGTTAAGTTGATTTAATTATTTTGATGTCACAAAATAATTTCTTTATTTCTTTATTTATTTTGTTAGCACATACATATGTACGTCAACAACTTTTTTTAATTTAATTTTAATTTAATTGTTTAATAGTTTTTGATGTAATGTTAGGAGACAACAATTTCTCGATATTGGGTTTTAGAGCATCTAAATATGGTCCAATTATATTATTGTATTTTTTTAATTTTGATGAAAAAAATCATAACATAGAATCAAATTAGGGATGAAAATTAATTTAGACTCTAGTAAGTATTTCCATATGGTCCAATTATATTATTGTATTTTTTAATTTTGATGAAAAAATCATAGCATAGAATCAGATTAGAGATGAAAACTAATATAGACTCTAGTAAATATTTCAGTAAATATTTTAATATATTAACATGTACGAACTCTATCTTTTTAATTTTAAAATTTAAACTTGTGATCTCTTACAACCATATACTTATTCTTAACCATTAAACACACTTAAATTTCCCAATAAATATTAATTTTTGAAATTCATTATAAAAATACACAAAACTTCTCAAAATATTCCAATAAATATTGAAGGCTTTAAAGTTCTTTCTCCACAAAGCTAAGCATAAAGTCTATTATGAAATATTTAGAGTTTTAAATAAACCTGCACTAAGTTTTCCATGCCCATGTGTAAAAGGCAAAATACCTTTAGGTTTGAATGCATGAGGAAGCTAATTGCGATGGAATATGTTGAGGTTTGGAATTTACGGGGGTGTTTGTTGAAGTTCTTTAAAGAATATTCAAAATGTAGATGATGATGATAACTAGGCATAAGGCAATGTGAGCATGGGTATGGCAGTGGCACATATCTCGGGTCAGTGCTAGGATCATCATGATAACCTTTTATGAGTAGAAATTTTGAAAACTATGTAATAAAGTTAAAAGTTATATATTTATTTTAATTTTAATGTATCAAAGAATTTTATTGTTGAACTTAAAATTTGAATGGTTTAAGAAATTTGATGTGTTTCATATTTTATAGATCAAAGTTTAAGATGGATTTATATCAGTCTTTTATATTTACAAAAGTGTGTTGGCACACATGTTATATGCTAATTTTATATTGAACATTAAAATAATAATGTTTTGTTAATTTTTAACAATAAACTAATAAAATGTTTAACTATAAGAAATTTTTATTTTCAATTGGTTTATATATCATATACATAATTGACATTAAAATATTTTGTTGACACCTAATCACCAGGATTGGGTGAATATAATGTAAATAAATAAATAAGTAATATTAGCAGTCATTGGGAGATGAAGTGAACAATCTCTCCCTCATGTATATAATGAAGACCTACGTGAAGGAATAAGACATACGAATCAATTTTTCTTTGAGGAGTTATTGCTTGGTCTGACATGGTATCATAGCCAGCTCCCAAAACTAGTTGTAACTCCCTTCTGCCTACTGAGCTCTCTGTCCACTGGCCTTGTGTGCTCTATCTGCCATAATTAATTTTGAGCCATGCGTTGAATATACATGGCATGCATTGAAGTTAAATGCGTTGAATATACATGGGATGCGTTGAACTATTTTTGGTACGCTGTCCTCTAATATATATGTGAGTTGAACCCTAATTTGTGCATGTCTTAAAATTTTTTGAAGGGCTGCACTGGGTGATCAATGTAAAAAGAAACCAATATATATTTTTTGAATAGTGCCGATATATGTCTTGGGTATTGACATTTGCTGTCAAGTTGAGTTTGTTGTCCAGTCATATCAAAACTATATTTTTTTTCCCATTAAGAGTAAAATTTTTGCAGCAGAAGTTTTTTTTTGTTACAGTATGCATTCAATCATATCCATCATGGTAATAGTTCTCACTAGCAAGGAGAACTATCCTGAGTGGTCCCGAATGATAAAACACACGCTCATTTTCAATGAGTTGTGGGAAGGAGTGTGTGTTGGAGATGGAGACAAAGAACCAGAACAGCCTACCTCAGACAAAGAGCTCGTCATTTGGGAAAATAAGAACAACAAAGCTTATGCATTAATCACAGCATCTGTAAATGAAGAGGTGAGTTGCCATATTTCACCATCTTCAACTTCTTTTGAAGCCTTACAAAAGCTAAAAGAACTATATGACTCACATTCTACACTTGAAGTTGTTCAACTCATCATTAAACTCTTCACTCTTGAACTGCAAAATAATGATCCTCTTGCTCTTGCATTTGAAGTAAAGTCTATAATGCATGATATCAAATCCACTAAGGTTGAATTGGATATTCCTCTTATCGCTTTTCTCAAGGCACTTTATCCTACTTACTCCAATTATCTTGAGTCAATGCAAGCAAATGGAAATCTCAAAGATATCACCTTTGAATCTCTTGTGAAAAAGTTTGCTGAAAGAGAGAAAGATTTTGGAAAGAAAACAACCCCTGAATCTTCTGAAGAGGTTGTGTGCCTTGCTCATAAAGAAAAGCATCATGCTCAATATTCATCAAGAGGAAGAGGTGGTTGAAGAGGAAGAGGAAGATATTTCAGAGGCATGGGGGGCAAACACTATCAAGGAGAAAAGGTAGATTTGCACTGCATATGTTGCAAGAGAAATGGATGACATGATGCCTATACATGCAAGTTACCATGGGACAAAATTGAGTAGCAAAGAAACCAACAGAAAGGTAAAACTAATGATACAGACAAAGGTAAAGTACTTGAATCCGCTCACTATGTTGTGGCACAATGTAATATTGGAGTAAATGAAGATTTATTTAATGCTTCACTTGCTTCTTGGAAAAATGATTGGTTGCTTGATTCAAGAGCAACCTGCCACATGACTCAGAAAATATTTTTTTGAATAATTTACTGACAATGTTGATGGAGCAGTATACTTTGTAGACCAATAAAAAATTGAACCATCAGGGCTTGGCAGAATCAGGCTTAAACTACCTGGTCTTCCAGACTTTCTTTTGCATCATGTTCTATATCTCCCACAGCTTAAGAGAAACTTGTTGTCCTTGGTCCATATCCGCTAGCAAGGTCACTCCATTCATATGTTTGATGGCAAGCTTGAGGTAAGAAAAGCATCTGACCGCTCACTTGTCATGAGGGGAATAGAAGAAGAAAGGCTTCTCAAGCTGCAAGGAACCTCTACTCGTGCATAACATTTCTCATACAATACTCATTATGAAGAAGGTACACTTCCATCAAGTTTATTATGGCATGCTAGATTTGGACATTTGAACTATGACAGCCTCCACTTATTCAACAAAAATGGTGTTGCTAGTTTGCCTACAATTCCTAGGAAACTTAAGCAATGTGATGCATGCATTCTAGGAAAGCCTAGCAAATAGTCTTTTCATGATTCACATTCAAGAGCACATAGAAAACTTGAACTCATTCATTCAGATTTATGTGGTCTAATTCCTATTCCTTCTGCAAATGGAAATAAATATATGATGACATTTATTGATGACTACACCAAAATGTGTTGGGTTTATTTCTTGAAGAACAAATCTGATGCTTTTCAAACATTCAAGCATTTTCATAAATGGATTGAAAATGATGCAAAATCTCATATTGGGTCTATTCGCACTAATAATGGAAAAGAATACACATCAAATGAATTTGAAAACTACCTTCGCCAACATGGGATCAAACATCAAACAACTATGCCTTATAATCCCCAACAGATTGGTGTAGTTGGAAGAATGAATAGGGCAATCTTAAATATGGTATGATCCATGCTCTTCTTCAAAAATCTAAAGATAATGTTTTGGGCTGATGATGTTATATGTGCTGCATATATAAAGAATAAATGTCCATCTAATGCTATTAGAAACAATACTCCATATGAAATGTGGTATGGACATGCTCCTTCTGTAAAGCATCTTAGGGTCTTTGGTTCCACCTGTTATGCCCTGATACCAAAGGTACATAGAAACAAACATGGTGCTAGAAGTCGTAAGCGTATCTTCCTAGGGTATTCAAACACGTCCAAAGCATATTATCTTTGATTAAGTAAATAAAACGTTTGTTGTATCTAGGGATGTAATTTTTCTTGAATCATCCAAAACTGACAATGTTGTTGAGAAGCAACTTGATCACTTGGATAGATTCGCAAAACCAAAATCATTTCAAGAATTTGATAATTAGATTCCACATCTTGAAGGGGGGGTTCCTATACTAGATCAACATGTGGAATCTTCTTCTGAAGAACACTCTTCCCCACATGAAACTCCAAAAATGGATAATGCTTTAAGTGATGTGATTGATAAAATTGGGAGACTCAATCTTGATTTAGTTGCAACTCAAACAACGAAGCAGCCTAGACCATCTGAGAAAGGTCCCTTAAAGTGGTTGAAAAAGAAACTTGAAAGTGTTCATCCCAATGAGGTTGGACATAGAGGAACTAGAAATTCAAATAGGCAAAATGGAGGTGATGTGGATGACTCTAATTCACCTGTTGATATGGATGTTTCTTATGATTGTGAATTGAACTTGTCTACAAATTGTGAACCAACTTCCTTCAAAGAAGTTACTTCTCATGATGAATGGAAAGAAGCGATGCAAAAGGAGTATGATGCCCGCATAAATAACGGCACTTGGAAGCTGGTTGATCCTCCATTAGGAACCAAACCAATTGGCTGCAAGTGGGTCTACAAGAACAAGTGTAAAGCTGATGGCTCAGTTAACAAGCACAAAGTTAGGCTTGTGGAAAAAGGTTTTGCACAGAAGGAAGGGGTTGATTATGAGGATACTTTTTCCCCTACAACAAAATGGTCTACCATCTAGACACTCTTTTGCCTAGCAGCTCAAAACGGTTGGAAAGTCCATCAAATGGATGTAAAAATTGCCTTATTCAATGGAGATCTGAAAGAGAATGTTTTTATGCCCCAACCTGAAGGATTTGTTGTGTAAGGACATGAACATAAAGTATGAAAACTGGTGAATTCCTTATATGGCCTCATACAAGCACCACGAGCCTGGTATGAAAAACTAACTGAGCATCTTTTGAAACTCAATTTCAAACATTATGATCTTGATGATGCGACTTTATTTGTCAAGAAAGTTGGCAAAACATTTGTATATCTTGTGGTATATGTAGATGATCTTTTAATGAAAGGGAATAATGAAAGCTACGTTGCATCCATAAAGAAGGAATTGGGGAAAAGTTTTGAAATGACTGATTTGGGCTATGTTCATTACTATCTTGGTATTGGAGTAACCCAACATCTGAAGTCCATATTTCTTTCTCAAAATAAATACGTTGGAGATCTATTGAACAAGTTTGGCATGACAGAATGCAATCCTCTTACTATTCCAACGGAACAAAACTTAAAGCTCACATCTATTGAAGGAAAAGAATTTTAGGATGTAACAAAGTATAGACAGTTTGTAGGAAGTCTCAACTACCTAACTACTACCAGACCAGACATTTCGTTTTTTGTTAGAATCCTCTCTATGTTTATGCAAAAGCCATGTGAGGGACATTGGTCTGCTGCAAAAAGAGTTCTAAGGTACTTGAAGGGAACTCAAGACTTTGGAATCAAGTATACACAGGTGAACAACTTTAACTTGATTGGATACTCTGATTCAGACTTCGATGGAGACAAAGAAACTGAGGTATCTACTTCAAGATATGCTATGAGTTTTGGATCAAGAGTTGTCTCCTGGAGATCACGCAAATAATAAATTCTAGCAAATTCCACAACAGAAGTAGAATATGTGGTAGCAGCTGAAGCAACAAAAGAAACTGTGTTGTTCAGGAAAATTCTTCAAGATTTGCAGGTAAAACAAGTACAACCAACTCCATTCATGATTGACAATACCTCTACAATAAAGTTGGCCAAGAATCCAAAGTTCCATGATCGAACGAAGCACATCAATACTAAATATCATCTGATTTGACATCATGATGAGGCCAAAACAATCCATCTCCGTCATTGTTCCACTAATGAGCAAATTTCTTCACCAAAGCGCTTGGAAGAGAAAAGCTTGAACAATTTAGAATGATGCTTGGACTCACCAACATCCCTTCAGATTAAGGGGGGGAATGTTAACACCTAATCATCAAGATTGGGTGAATATAATGTAAATAAATAAATAAGTAATATGAACAGTCATCGGGAGATGAAGTGAACAGTCTCTCCCTCATGTATATAATGAAGACCTACATGAAGGAATAAGATATACAAATCGTTTTTTCTTTGAGGAGTTACCACCTAGTCTGACATATTTCACTCAACATCCACATTAAATTATTCTATTGATGATCACATCATCTATAGTAGATGCATATCTCCTTTATACTAGAAAAGATAATACACACATATTTTGTTATTAATATTTTTTTAAATTACTACATATCAACAACATATTAAACATTGATTAAATTATACATCTCATACCCTAGACCCTCAAATGAATATGTAAGGTAAAACAATATTACAAATATCTCTCCAACAATGAAAACTCCGAGATTTAGTTATCTGACTATTAATGATTTAGACATGTGTCTGTTAATCGAACAAATAAACAATAGATGTAGTCTACAAAGGGAATGTTTATTGACCCTATCCACAAGTTACAATTAGTGAGTCCCACGATCGTCAAGTTGAAAAGCTCTCTAAAACATAGGAACATTTATTGACCTAATTAAACAAATATATATTAATTAATCCAATGGTTAATGAGATCATAAATGAAATAGCATGACATCAATGTTGTTTATTCATAGAATAATCAAATTCCAATGGCTATAGAAGCTAAGGAAAAACTGTATCTCTAGCCAAAAAAAGCACAACCATAAAATTTATGAATGTTTATGGATTTAGTTAAAAAAATTATATTATTTAACCATAGCTGACATCATTGGTTGATGAGATTATAAATGAAATAGATTGACATAAATGTTATTCATTAACAGATGGATTTTCGTAAATAATCAAATTCCAAATCTCAAAGAGATAAGAAAAAATTGTGTTTGTATTAGAATTTGATTTCTTTATATACAAGAAACAAATTATTTCCATGCAAAAATATGTCATTTAGTCTTAAGATTAATGGTAAAGGCTTCTTAAGAATTTCTTGTGAACAAATTCTTTGGCAAAAATAAATGTGAAACTAAATTCCAAGAAGATTGTGAAATCAAAAGCCAAAGAGTGAATCATGGATAAGGCTCACTCATTTAGTTCCTCTTTTCAATCACATTTTTTACATAAATTTGTCAATGAAACTTGCCACAAGTACAATTGCAAAATAATTATCATGTCTCTGGATCTGAAATTTCTATCCAAGCGACATAAATATGCGATTTAACAAACTTGAAGTTACGGAAGTGTACGAAGGATTTCCAAAAACGAGATGACTATCTTAGAGATCTAAATGCCAGTGATACAAGGCCATGATATCATATCAAATTGAGAAGATAACATATAAAAATTTTGCTACTTATTTCTCCCAAAACAACATGACAACCAAAATAAAGAGGGGCGATATACATAAGGAAGTGTGCTACTTATTTGTCGTAGAAGTACACCGCTAAAATCAAGAGGGGCGATATACATATTTAACCCAGAAGTACATAGTTAACATCCGAACAGAAGTACATAGTTAAAATCTGAATAGCAAAGAGTTAGAGTCATAGTGTGAAGACGGTGTGTATAATTAGAAGTACCTAAACGGCGAAAGCAAGAAACAAAGAACATCCTCTAAGACAATGAAACACTACTTTCCTGTAAATGGCAAATGAAAGAACAATCAAACACTAGTTTACTGTAAATAGAAAATCCTTCCATCTAGTATTATAAATTCCATAACTATAACTACTCTAACAAATCGCTGCCCTCCCCTCTGTTGGGAGAAATAAGCATGTCAAGCACTATTTTCATAGACGGCCTGAAACTGGGAGAAGGGCAAGTGCAAAACAAGCCAATCTCGATCATCTTCAGCATTTCATCCTTCACAATACTATGTAAAGAAGTATTCTCAGCACTTCTCAAGTCCTCATTAATTATTTCATCTGTTTTTTCTTCCTTCATCAATTTCGCAACCCATGCACGTAGATGCACAAATTTATGATCGTCCTCTTCTACCACAGGGGACTTTCCGCTTACCATCTCTAATAACACCACTCCAAAGCTATACACGTCTTGCTTTGTCGATGCCTTCACCCCATACCCACATTCTGCACATAATATCAACCGTTACAGATTATTACATTCTACATATAACATGATGATCTCTGCAGCTGCACTTCATAATTAACAACAATAAATAGTTGGGGACGATTTATAACCTTTTTAGAGAGTAAAGAGACAGAGATTTAGTACCGCGAGCAATGTAGCCATGAGTTCCTCCTAAGAGAGAACTTGATTCAGAATCTATTGATGGATTTTTCAATAGCTTGGCAAGTCCAAAATAAACTATGTGTGCTACATATTCATGGTCCAGCAATATGTTCGCAGATTTTATGTCGCAGTGGATAATTGGAGGTTCGCAGTCGTGAAGTAAATATTTGAGTCCCTCTGCCACTCCAACTACGACGTTATACAGAGTCCTCCAGTCCAGCTTCTTATTGGGTTTTGGTGCCCCACCCAGAAATTCCCACAGGGATCCATTAGCCATGTAGTCACACACAAGAACTGTCACATCATTAACAGTTAGCATGTCTCGATGACGCAAGATGTTTCTATGATGGGCGTTCTTCATAACTTCGATCTCTTGTCTCAGACACCGATGTCGATAATCATCGTCCCCATGATTTGCTAGTTTTAAGCACTTGGCCGCAAGGATTTTGTCTTGTCTTGGAAGAACAACCTTATACACGTTGCTGGATGTGCCAGAGTTGATGACGTAATCATCACTGAAGTTCTCAGTAGCCTCTACAATATCAGTATATGTTATTTGACCTTGTCGATCGTCTGAGGAAATACCCGTCTCAGGATCCCCCTTGTTAGCCCTGTTGTTCTTTGCCCTCAATGTTTTCCTCAGCGCAAGGATTAGAATGATTATTGTCCCAATACAGGCGACCGTAACTATTAAGTCTAGTATCCACGTGTCAATTTTGTAGTTCATATTGTAAACAATTGTAATTTCACTACGTCATTGATTAGATAAATCATATCCACTTAAGTCATACATGAAACAACAATAGCTCTGATAAGTCATGTACTAGATAAATCATCACCAAGTAAGTCATACATCAAATATTTCCATCATCAAAATCCAACGTAAGTAGTGTCACATGATCAACTAAATCCATGAATATTACACAATGTTCATAAATAAATAACATGGAACTGCAAAATAAAACCTTAACATAGGTATAAGTTTCATGCATATAGTTTCTTTAAAACCGTAGTGAATATAAAAGCTTCGCTTCAATATTGTACAGTTGAACTAGATACTCTATAAATTCCATATTAACTTCCCCATGATAGAAGGAGGATTTTCTATCATTTATAAGGAGGCCTGTAGCTATTTGGAATTTTTCCAATATTTCACATAAACAGTCCCAGGAGAGCCGGCAGAGCATTCCAAAAATCAAGATATCATCCACAAATAAGTTATGAGAGATGAAATTTCCCCTGCTAATCATCAAAGGGCGACATCGTTTTTCCATGACAGCTCTTTTGATATGAAGACTTAAGGAATCCATTGCTAGAATAAACAAAAGACGGGATAGAGAAGAACCCTGTCTCATACCCCTAGCAGCGGAGAAAAAAGTAGATGGAAATCCATTGATAATGATAGCATAGTTAACATTTTCAGCACAGGCCATTATCCAATTTGTACATTGACAATTTAGGCTAATTTTTATAAGAAGACATCTTAAAAAACCCCATTCAAGGCAGTCATAGGCCTTCTTAAGGTCAATTTTCAAAATGTTCGCCTCAATTTTTTTGTTGTATGTAAAGAGTGTAAGATTTTTTGAGTGTTTGCAACTACCTCCAGGATGCTCCTTCCCAGGAGAAATCCATGTTGTTCCTGAGACAAGAATTTGGATAGAGTACCCCTAATTCTGCCCGCTATGATTTTTGATATGATTTTATAAATGGTATTACACAGAGATATAGGTCTGTAATACAAGAAGAGGAGACTTCCATGCGTAAGTAAGTGATGTATTTATTTGAAATTTCAGTAAGGGCTGAGTAAGGAGGATGCAGGAACTATCTGGACAAGGAGCTTGCACTCCGACCGAGCTTAATTTTTTCCCTTTATGTTCAACTTCTAAATCTGAATAACTCTTCATTGTCAGAGGTCCACAAAGGCCGGAATTGCTCTCAAATGCACTTTGCGGACCTTGTGAAAATACCCTCAAAGAAGGAAGTTGAAATAGGTTGAAAGAGAAGTTGAAATGATCCAGGCTTATCAGGCCTGTGAAAGACTAAGGAATCTGACCAGAGAGTTAGTTATGGGAGATGTCCAAGTATACAAGTGACATCAAACTTCCTATCTTAGGAGGAAGAGAACCTGATAGATTGTTCCAGCTTAGATCTAACTTATACTTGAGACTGGTTGCAAGCTTTCCCAACTCTAAAGGAATGGCCATGCTCAATTTATTTCTAGCCAAGTATAGTTCACTTAATTGTCTACAATCCCCCAGGGAACTGGGGATGCTTCCCGTCAAAGCGTTTACACTCAAATTTAATGTTAACAGAGTCACAAGATGGCCCAGAGCAGCTGGTATGCTGCCTTCCAAAGAGTTTCCGCTAAGATCTAAAATCTCCAAACTAATTAAATTGCCTATTTCTGGAGGAATTGTTCCAGTGAGATAATTTCGGCTCAGAGAGAGCTTTCCCAGATTTGTTAACTGTCCTATTTCGGAGGAATGATACCAGTCAGATTGTTGCCGGAAAGGAGGAGATTAGTAAGGTTCTGCATCTGCCCCAGGGAAGAGGGTATACTTCCATGGATGTTATTGTACGAAATCTCAAGGTAATACAATTCGGAGAGCTTAGAAATATTACTTGGTATGAAGCCCGTGAAGAGATTGTTTTTCTGCTGGACACTTTGTAGTGAGACACAATCTTGCAGAAGGCCAATGATATTCGCCTCCACTTGGTTATTTGAGATGACAAGATGGGTCAACAATCCACCTCTACATTGCTCCGAAGGAATCGATCCGTTGAATCCATTGAAATCTGAATCTAGACTAAGCAGCTTGCTGAAGTTTCCAAGCCCAGCCAGCAGCGAACCTTCGAACTTGTTTTCACTGATAAACAACTGTTCCAGGTTGGGAAGAAAGCCATTCCCTTGAGGAAAAGTGCCTTCGAAGTTAATGAATGATATATCTACGGTCTACATGCTTGTAAGATTGGAAAGAGTTAAGGGTATCGACCCCGACATGCTATTGAAAGCGAACTTCACGAATTCCAAATTCTATAGGCTGCCGATTTCATATGGTATAGCTCTAGCCAGACCATTTGTGAATGCATCAAAGACCTCTAACTTCAGCAATCGTCTGAAAAAACCTGCAGGGATTGAACCTATAAGCTGATTCTCATAAACCATTAGTTCAATCAGATTTTCAAGCAGGGATATCTCCCCAGGTATAGAACCATGTAAGAAGTTTTGATAAACACAAATGACCTGAAGGTGGCTGCAGTTTTTGATAGAGGAAGGGATGGTACCGGTCAAATGATTATCGAACAATGACATTAGTTCAAGATTTTTCAAATTCCCAATTTCCCGTGGAATATCTCCTTGCAATCCCGAGGATTGGAAGATCAAATTTACTAGCTTACTGCAATTGCTGATTTCTGGCAGTAAAGAGCTATTGAAAGAGTTGGAATATGCGGTGATTGTTTGAACATTGACAAGCTTACCGACAGACGAAGGAATGATACCAGTGAGATTATTTGTATTTATAGAGAGTGTAGTCAAGCTTACGATATTACCCAGTTCGGGTGAAATAAAACCAGAAATATTGTTGGTGCCGATATTCAGAATGATAAGAAAGCTGCATTTTCTGATATCAGCAGGAATGAAGCTCGTGAAGAAATTTTTGCCGAGTTTTGAGCTCCTGAAGCTTAGTGTAGTTGCCTATTTTCCGAGGAATAGCACCAGATAAGCTATTGCTGGAAAGATCGAGGTTCTCCAGGGCAGCCAACTTGCCTATAGCACTAGAAATATGGTCAGACAGACCTTTATATGGCAGCGAAATTGAAACGACCCACCTTCCATGGGTGCTGCAATGGACACCTTCCCAGCTATAGAGATCCACATGTGAAGAGGTGTGGTTTGTCCCGCTAGAAAGAACATTTGGAGGAACCGCAAAAGATGAGTTGATTTCTAAAAGTGTGACCCCATTTGTCATGCCCCCAGGCCTACGGTAGTCTTCCAACTGCATTAGGCGAGGTGCGGCACCATCGAACACTTTCTTTTCACCAATACTTATTTCTTTTCACCAATACTTATGTTCATGGACTACACCTAACCACTTATCCTACTTAGTTTGTGTTTCATAACCAAGTATTATTAATGTATCCTTTATACCAATGAACACCCATATACATTCATTAACATCAACAATTATACATGAAGAACACAATTGCACAGTATAAAGGGAGGGGCAACTCCCTTAGCAATGAGTCTGCCCGAATAATACATTATACAATCTTTCAATATTAAAAAGCTTTACAAGTACACTTAGAAACCCCAAGTTTCATACTTAACCAAATTTACAATCTTCGGCAAAACTCGGTTGCCTAGCTCGTCGACACCTCTACACGGTTGCAGCACGAGTCACCAACCCTTCGTTCACCTTGTCGCACGATCGTGTTGTTTGCCCAACTTGGGCACGTCTCCAAGTCGCCACACAAGGGCACCTCTGCACGAGCCACACCTCCATTGATAATTTCGACACTTCACCAAGAGTCACATCGTGCACACTTGCAGAACGGGCGGGTTCTCACCCGAGTCAGCTAAGAACCTGTGCCAAGTCGTCACACAAACTGGGCGCCCATGCCCTCGTCCAACCGTCGGGTGCTCCTTCAAACAACCTGAGCACCACACACCTATGCACGCCCTTCTCCAACCGACAAGCGCTCCTCTACCCGAGCCCTTCAGCCAAACCAAGAAACGACACTATCTCCGTGTGGCCTTGCCCGAGAATGGACGCATCACCAAAACTACGCCTTCCTCTTCTTCATTATGTCCACACTAGACCTGCGCCTTCTCCTTCACATGTTGAGCAAGTTCGTTGTGATGAGCGATGGTTGAGCGATGGTGGAAATGAGTTCCATGCACCACCAATATATATGAGTGGCACGGTGAGGTTGTAGCTACTAAGCCGACCTGCCCACGCCCTCAATGCCATCGCAAGTCTTCTCCAAACTCAAGTCGGCCATCCTCCAAACGCTCTAAAGTAAGGTCGGCCTTACTATGTTTGTTGGTCATCCCATGGCTGCTCCTCCACGCTCCCACACATATATAAATAGTTTTCCCAACCTTCCACACACTTTGTATTATGCCACAACACCTTCTCACGCTTATGTTGAGCTCGCACTTCAAGCTGGAACGCATTCAAGGACTGCAGGTCCTTACATCCTCCTCCACCTGAAGTCGATGTCATTCTCGACAACATGCCTTCCTTGTAGCCATCCACCAAGATCAACGTCAATGTCTGTCTCATGATGTCAACTCCACATACTGCAGACATCCCTGCAACATATGTAGAACTCCCATCTCCACCATGCGTCGTCCCATCCTGTGAACTGTCATCCTTCCTGCCTGCCTGATTCCAACATTTCTTTGGTACACTGTTAGCCCCCATGACTTGAACTAGTCGGGTGATCAAACCAACTATCACACTCAACTCATAAGAATGTCCATCCTCTTTTACCAACCGTGTTTTCATGAAGTTATGAGTGGCCCCTGTGTCCACCAGAGCTTGAACGGACTTGCCATGAATAATCAAGTTCACGAAACCAGACTATTCATCCATGATTTCTCCATAACTTTTCCCTGCATACATGTATGTTCTCTACATTCGACAAGCAACATCTTCACTCCCTGTGAACCTGCTCTGATACCACTTATCATGCCCCCAGGCCTATGGTAGTCTTCCAACCATGCCAAGCGAGGTGCGGCACCACCGAACACTTTCTTTTCACAAATACTTATGTTCGTGGACTACGCCTAACCACTTATCCTACCTAGTTTGTGTTTCACAACCAAGTATTATTAATGTATCCTTTATACCAATGAACACCCATACACATTCATTAACATCAGCAAATAGACATTAAGAACACAATTGCACAGTATAAAGGGAGGGGCAACTCCCTGAACAATGAGTTTGCCCGAAGAATATATTATATAATCTTTCAATATTACAAAACTTTACAAGTATACTTGGAAACCCCAAGTTTCATACTTAGCCAAATTTACAATCTTCGGCAAAACTCGGTTGCTTAGCTCGTTGACACCTCCGCACGACTCACCAACCCTTCGTTCACCTTTTCGCACAATCGTGTTGTTTTCCCAACTTGGGCGCGTCTCCAAGTCGCCACACACAGGTTCCTCTGCATGAGTCGCACCTCCGTACACAATCTCAACACTTCACCAAAATTCACACCGTGCACACTTGCACAATGGGCGGGTGCTCACCTGAGTCACCCAAGAACCCGTCCCAAGTCATCGCACAAACTGGGAGCCCACACCCTCGTCCAATTGTCGAGCGCTCCTTCGCACAACTCGGGCGCCACACACTTGTGCACGCCCTTCTCCAACCGACAAGCGCTCCTATACCCGCGGCCTTCACCCAAACTAAGAAACGACACTATCTCTGTGCGGCCTTGCCCAAGAATGGGTACATCACCAAAACTGTGCATTCCTCTTCTTCGCTGCGTCCACACTAGACCTGCGCCTTCTCCCTCACATGTTGAGTGAGTTCGTTGTGATGAACGATGGTTGAGCGATGGTGGAAATGAGCTCCACGCACCACCAATATATATGAGTGGTAGGGCGAGCTCGTAGCTACCTAGTCGACCTGCCCACGCCCTCAACGCCATCGCAATTCTTCTCCAAACTCAAGTCAGCCATCCTCCAAATGCTCTCAAGTAAGGTCGGCCTTACTACATTTGTTGGTCATCCTGTGTGTGCTCCTCCACTCTCCCACATATATAAATAGTTCGCCCAAACTTCCACGCACTTTGTATTATGCCATAACACCTTCGCACACTTATGTTGAGCTCACACTTCAAGCAAAAACGCGTTCAAGGACTGTAGGTCCTTACATCATCCTCCACCTGAAGTTGTTGTCGTCCTCGACAACATTCCATTCTGGTAGCCATCCACCAAGATCAACATCAATGTCTGTCTCATGATGTCAACTCCTCCACATACTGCAAATATCCCTGCAACATATGTAGAACTCCCATCTCCACCATGTGTCATCCCATCCTGTGAACTGTCATCCTTCCTGCCTGCCTAATTCCAACATTTCTTTGGTACACTGTTAGCCCCCATGACTTGAACTATTCAGGTGATCAGCCCAACTATCACACTCAAATCATAAGAATGTCCATCCTCTTTTGCCAACCGTGTCGTCATGAAGTTATGGGTGGCCCCTCTATCCACCAGAGCTTGAATGGTCTTACCATGAACCATCAAGTTCGTGAAACCCAGATTGTTCATCCACAATTTCTTCATAGCTTTTCCCTCCATACATGTCTATTCTCTGCGTTGAACAAGCAACGGCTTCACTCCCTGTGAACCTACTTTGATACCACTTATCATGCCCCCAGGCCTACGGTAGTCTTCCAACCGTGCTAGGCGAGGTGTAGCACCACCGAACACTTTCTTTTCACCAATACTTATGTTCGTAGACTACGCCTAACCACTTATCCTACTTAGTTTGTGTTTCGCAACCAAGTATTATTTATGTATCCTTTATACCAATGAACATCCATACGCACTCATTAACATCAGCGATTATACATGAAGAACACAATAGCATAGTATCAAGGGAGGGGCAACTCCCTGAACAATGAGTTTGCCCGAATAATATATTATACAATCTTTCAATATTACAAAGCTTTACAAGTGTACTTGGAAACCCCAAGTTTCATACATAGCAAAATTTACAATCTTGGGCAAAACTCGGTTCCCTAGCTTGTTGGCACCTCCACACGACTCACCAACCCTTCGTTCACTTTGTCGCAGGATCATGTTGTTTGCCCAACTTGGGCGCGTCTCCAAGTCACCACACATGGGCACCTCTGCAAGAGTCGCACCTCCATTCACAATCTCAACACTTCACCAAAAGTCACACCGTGCACACTTGCACGATTGGCGGGCGCTCACCCGAGTCACCCAAGAACCCGTGCCAAGTCGTCACATAAACCGGGCGCCCACGCCTTCGTCCAACCGTCGGGCGCTCCTTCGCACAACCTGGGCGCCACACACCTGTGCACGCCCTTCTCCAACCGGCGGGCGCTCCTCTACCCGCACCCTTCACCCAAACCAAGAAATGACACTATCTCCGTGTGGCCTTGCCCAAGAACGGGCGCATCACCAAAACTGCGCCTTCCTCTTCTTTGCTACGTCCACACTAGACCTGCGCCTTCTCCTTCACATGTTGAGCGAGTTCGTTGTGATGAGCGATGGTGGAAATTAGCTCCACGCACCACCAATATATATGAGTGGCAAGGCGAGGTCGTAGCTACCGAGCCAACCTGCCCACGCCCTCAACACCATTGCAATTCTTCTCCAAACTCAAGTCGGCCATCCTCCAAACGCTCTCAAGTAAGGTCGGCCTTACTACGTTCGTTGGTTGGCCCGTGGGTGCTCCTCCACGCTTCCATGCATATATAAATAGTTCGCCCAACCTTCCACGCACTTTGTATTGTGCCATAACACCTTCGCACACTTATGTTGAGTTCACACTTCAAGCCGGAACGGTTCAAGGACTGCAGGTCCTTACACCATCTGCCTAGAGAACATTAACGATGCAAATGACTAGTGCAGGAAGTTGGCCAAAATAGTCGAGAGTATTTGAAAAAAGAAACATTGTTAGACAGATAAAACTTTATCGTTGCATTCTCATTTTCGTGTTCAATTGCATGGAGCATGAAATTGGAAGAAGGTAAGGAGTTGGGTAAGTGGATGTTGGTGATATAGGTGACCAGAGATGTGTACATTTCATAAAATTCGAAAAGAGAGAAAGTCATGTCAAGCCTGCCACCTTGCCCTCTTGGACGAGAGTAACAATAATCTATTTATCCTTTCGATGTTTATGTGGTTAATAATATGATAGATTAAATGGTTTTCAAATTTCACTGTGGACAGAGGATTATCATCTACATGTGGAACCTTGTATACGCAGTCCGCTCCATCTTTGAAAGCGAATAAAATTTAAACGAAAATGAATAAAGAAACCATTTGACAAGCCCATTTTACAGTCTTTGATCTTTTAATTACAAATTCAATAACATATCAGAATATCGGTATAAAGTAAGCCATTTTTCTCTCCCGTGTAATTAATACCTTAAAATATTGATATATTTTTTTTAGTTTAAATTTCATTGATAATTAATAAAATTCAAAAGCTTCGTTTTAAAATTTTAATATCAGTTTCCACTTACATTCCACAAGATCCAGACCTCAAAGTATTTCATGATCAGTTTCCACATGCTTTCTATAAAATGCAGACCTCAAGGTAGTGTAGTGTACGTCCGTTTCTTAGTGTACTTTTGACCATGGGATCCCATGGTCAAAGTAAGCCTCAAAAGTCTTCAACAGCATGCATGATCCCATCTAAAATTAAGACGTGGAAGGAGAAATAAGTGATTTACTCGAATGATGTGCGGGAAGAAATTAGAAATTAGTGATGTGATGTAATCGAATGACGTGCATGAAGAAATTAGAAATTAGTGACGTACTTGTAAAAGCATTGAGCGGGGAGTTGTTTTTGTTATTTTTTTTAATTTTTTGGTGTCGGAATTTGTTGGAAATTTTGAGGTAAAATTTTGATTTAACATTGTATATATAGATTGAAGAACCCCGAAAATCCCCAAAACATTTTGATTGCACAAAATTATCTAACAAACTTATAATTTCAATAAATTACTTACTTAATTTAAAAAAAAATTAACTGAAAAATCCCACCAAAAACTTCTAAAAGAATAGCGCTAAAAACGACTCCATTAATTAATTGAAACACATGCAGAGACTAAACATGTGTGGATAAACAAATTCAAGGCCTCCAATATTGACCGGAGCACTTCGAGAAGTCTTGGAACAAGTGGTTTCCATGTATCTTCGTCGATAGCGCATTTCGATTTCACGTACCTTCGTCGATAATAAATATCGTTTCCATGTACCTTCGTGGATAATGAACTTGGACGACTAATATCTGTCGGAAGACTTAGTGGAGTCTACCTCGGTTTTCATCCCTAAATCAATTTCTTTGCCGATACATTTTTGGACAAAGAAAAAGGTTCACGTTAAATGTTTGGAGTCGACGGTTTTCATTCTTCCAATTTGGTTGCAGTGACCTATTTGGATAAAGAAAAAGAAGAAAAAGTCTAAGGCTAAGATTAAATGTTACATGTAGTGATTTTTTTTTAAATTGTTTTAGCTAAATTTAACTTAGTCAAATTATCACTTATTTCGAGCTTAAAAATGATGAGAATCTATTGCTTTTATCTTAATTTTCATTTAGAATATAGCTTAATCAAAAGCAAAAAGATTTTAGGTAATTTTGTCTTATAACCATTACAATTTCAAAGTAAGAGGGTTTTTAGACACTATCATTCTATCAGTTTCAAGAGTGTTTTTAGAGACTACTAATTTTATCAGTTGGTTAATGTTAATATTTTTTTAATCGAAATTTGATAATATAATAATTGCTGAAATTTTTATTATTTAAAATGTAATTTTGAATGTATTAATACATATATTTTTAATGTAAATTTTTATTTAATATTAATATAAGCAATTCTACTTAATGTGGGTTTTGAGAGAGTTTGTTTTCTTCATATTTAAAGAAACACATTAACCTTTAAGACTTAAAAGCATTTGGTAGGAGTGAAAGTTTGCATTCTTATGAACCACTAATAGATAATTTTAAGTGATGTGGTTTATTTAATAAGAATGATGAGTCAATCTACATTCGTAAATAGCAACTAATAATAATTGTCTCCATTATTAATTTGACGTTGAATTATGATAATTTTCCAACTTTAAAAAAAATAATTATACATATCATCGTACTCACTTCCTTGATTCATTGGATTGAGCCACTTCCAATTTTAAAGGTTCTTATAGTACATAAATATTTATATTTGAATTTCACAAAGGAAGTTATTTTGTACCAAATTATACCATTACAAATCAATCTAAAACCTAAATTTGAAGACTTAGCCAGAT
>APFE031725576.1:0-60198 GCA_000404065.3 Pinus taeda | reverse complement strand
TATTTATATTATTTATTATTTTAAATAATTTAAAACAAATCACAAATAATTATAATTTAATATGAAAAATATCGACTCTCAGTTGGAGAGGAATGAGAAGCAGCCTGAAGCGGCCGAGGCTAAAGAGGGCTAAGCGCAGGAAGAGGAAGAATATGGACCGTGCCCAATTGTGGAGGAGGTGTCAGAGGACTAGTCTGCTACAACGTCTCAGGTTCTGTAGCTAGGGTGGGATTCTGGTTCTTTCCTTTCTTTTTGGTCATGTCCATCTGTCCAATTGTCTCTGGCTCATCTACGCGTAGATTATCTTTTATGTCAATGTGTCAAAGTGGCATTCTGCCATCGCTGAGGCGTAGCGTCAGTTACTATCTTGTTTGGTCTTCTATTTTGGGGGGTCACAGTTGTGCAAGGGTGTCAGTTCTATCCTCCCCTGTGTGGGAATGATTTTTGTGGTCACAAACACCCCTGTGAGGGCATGAAACAGGTATCCCTCTCTTTCTTCTACATTTGGTTGATCCAGAATATCATTCTTTCAGGCAGATGGATCTCTCAGATAGCTCGCATGTAAATGTTCTTTGGTTTTTATGTATATAATAGAATAGTTTAATCGAGAAAAAATTTTTAATATGAAAAATAGAGTAATAAATTTTTTTGGATTGTTATATCGATAATTATAAATTTGTTAAATGATAACTATATGTATAATTAGTAACATTTATAAGAATTTACAAGTAATTATAGTTAATTATTTTCTTACATAATCAAAGTTTGGAGTTAAGTTTAAAAATCTAACTAAAATATCATTGTAATATTATTTATGAAAAATTAAAAATTTATGTACTCGAATAATAAAGATTGTATTAACAAGAGGAATAGTTGTGATGAAGCATATTCCTTGCTTCTATCGTAATTTAATTTTTTTACGTAGTGTTTTATTTTTATTTTTCAATAATAAAATAAAATAAATAACTCAACACAATGAGCTAAGTTATGCATAATAGGCTATAAGCTTTGCATAATGAGCTAAGTCACAATAGGTTAACTTTCACTCTTATGTACAATAGGCTAAGTTTTTCACACAAAAGTATTAATTGTTTTTTCCGTAATGATGTATTCACTTTTCAATAATAAAATAAAAGCATTATTAATAAAATAATATTATAGCTTATTCTGTGGAACTTAGCTCATTGTGCAAAGCTCTGCTATTGAACTGTGTGGGGTCCCCGGCTATAAGTTTCACATTTATGGAGTAAAATGTTTTCTCAATAATGACGTATTATTTTCCAATAATAAATAAAATAAATAACTCCTCACAATTTAACTTATGGTTTATATGAATAAGACATTTTGTGGAAAAGTGTGAACTTTTTTATTTAATATTAATATTTGTGTTTCCATTGTGTAGAAGTGTGAACATTTTTGTTTAATGGTAATATTTGTGCTTTTGTTGTGCTGAAACGTTGTACATGTAAAATAATTATTGAAAGCAAAAAACATTAATGTGAGAGAATTAATGGCTATAATTAAATGCACAATAATATATTAATAGTCAAGTTAATAATAGTTAAATGTAATAGTTATTGCAGTGTGGAGCATAACTCATTAATTATTAATATTTAATAATAAATAATAGCTATAATATTATAATAGTTGTCCATGTAAAATAATTATCAAAATAAAGATGACAGAGAATTAATAGTTGTAATCAAATATACAATAGTTTATTCATAGTGAAGTTAATAATAGTTAAATGTAATAGCTATTGCATTGTGGTTTAACTCATTAATTATTAACTATTAATGAAAATAGTTAATAGCTATAGTATTATAGGTTAGCGGGTTTCCTTGTAGTAGCTATAGTATTATAAAAATATAATAGTTTCAGAAAACTATTGTTGTTGTTTAATTACTACAGTGATTAATACCTATAGTTCATTTTCCTATTGCTATTATGTTGCTATCATTTATAATTTCATAATTAACTCCAGATATTTGCTTTCATTTTCATTGTACGAAGGCACTCCTAAAAGGATTAAAATCAAACCAACCAATTTAAAAAGTCAAATGGTTGAAAGTGTGTGTTGGCGTTGAAAAGGTGTGTAGAGTTAGCAATTTGTGGAGCATTTCTTGTGCAAAGCTTTTACCCCCACTTTATCAAAAGAAGAAATCATTAATGTTGGAGAACTAATAGTTATAGTTGAATTCTTAATAGTCTATTAATAGTCAAGTTAATAATAGTGAAATGTAATAACTATTGCAATACGGAGTTTAACTCATTAATTATTAGCTATTAATGAAAGTGTGAATATTTTTTTTAATAGTAATATTTGTGTTTTAGTTGTTCAAAAATGGTGTCCATGTAAGATCATTATAAAAAAAAACATTAATGCCAAAGAATTAATAGTTATAATTAAATGCACAATAATGAAGTTAATAATATCCAATATAATAGTTATTCCATTACAAAGTATAACTCATTAATTATTAACTATTATAAAAAAAGTGAATAGATTGTAGTATAAAATTTGTACATGTAACATAATTATTAAAAGAAATCATTAATGATGGATAATTAATAGCTATAATTAAATGCACAATATTCTATTAATAGTCAAGTTAATAATAGTTAAATGTAATAGTTATTGCAGTGAGGAGTTTAACTCCTTAATTATTAACTATTAATAAAAAATATTTTTAGTTATAGTATTATAAAAATTGTAATGAAAGTGTGAAAATTATTGTTTAATAGTAATATCTATGTTTTCATTGTGAAGAAAAATTGTTTATATAAAATAATTATCAAAAGCAGAAGTGTTACTGCAAGAGAATTCATAGAATTAATAGCTATAATTAAATGGACAAGTCTATTAATAGCCAAGTTAATAATATTAAATGTAATAGTTATTGCAGTGTGGAGTTTAACTAATTAATTATTAACTATTAATAAAAAAGTTAATAGTTATAGTATCATAAAATTTGTCCATGTAAATTAATTATCAATTAAAGAAAGCATTAATAGTCTATTAGTTAATCAATATAGTATTATAGGTGAGTAAGTTTCCTTATAACAACTATAATATTATAAAAATGTAATGGTTTGAGAAAATTATTGTTATTGTTTGATTATTATAGTTATTAATAGTTATAGTTCATTTTTCTACTACTACTGTGTTGCTATCATTTATAGCTTCATAATTTACTTTGGAGAGCTAACTAATTAATAGTTATTAACAATTCTTTATGATTTCATCTATATTTTATTGTTAATGCTTTGTGAATAGCTTGCTAAATAGTTTTATTTTTGTTTTGGAAATAAAAAAACAATTGTGTTTTCAATAATTTGAATATATAGTTTTGTTTATGTTTTCAAAATTGATAAACATTATAAAGAAAAGACTTCTCAAATCAATTATAGGCATCTCTCTACGCAGTGAAAGCTTTCCACATAGAGTTTCAACAATAGTTTAATTGATATGAAATGTTCTATGAATTTTTTGAGGAGGGATATGCATTTGGCAATTGCGATAGTATATTACCATTTGCAGTAGTAGTGGGAATTGTGTGGAGAAATGTGTTTTCTCATCACTCCCACACAACCATCCACTCATGTTGTGCAATTAAGTTTTTAATAATTTGAATATATAGTTTAAATTTAGATTGACTTACAATTACATTTTTAATAATTTGGATATATAGTTTTATTTATGTTTTCTAATTAAAAGATAATTATTTTTTTAATAATTTGAATATATAGTTTTATTCATGTTTTCGAAATTAAAAAAACATCATAATAGAATGATTTTTCATGTCAAGAAATTGCTAAAATGGCTGAAATAAAAATAACGAATTCAAAATGTCGAATGGGTTGAGAGTGCCTGTTCGCATTGAAAATGGGCATAAATTCACAATAGTCTATTAATAGTCAAGTTAATGATAGCTAAATGTAATAGTTATTTCAGTGCAGAGTTAAGCTCATTAATTATTAACTATTAATGAAAGTGCGAACATTTTTGTTTAATATTAATATTTGAGTTTTCGTTGTGTAGAAAAGTTTTCCATGTAAAATAATTATCAAAAACAGAAAACATTAATGATAAAGAATTAATTGCTATAACTAAATGCATAATAGTCTATTAATAGTCAAGTTAATAATATCAAATGTAAGCTATTGCAGTGTTTAACTCATTAATTATTAACTATTAATAAAAAAAGTTAATAGCTATAGTATTATAAAAGTTTTCCATGTAAAATAATTATCAAAAGAAAGCATTAATGACAAAAAATTAATAGCTATAATTAAATGTACAATAGTCTATTCATAGTCAAACTAATAATAGTTAAATGTAATAGTTATCGCAATGCAAAGTTTAACTCATTAATTATTAACCATTAATGAAAGTGTGAACATTTTTGTTTAATAGTAATATTTATGTTTTCGTTGTGTGGAAAAGTTGTTCATGTAAACTAATTATTAAAAGCAGAAAACATTAATGCGAAAGAATTAATAGTTATAATTAAATGCATAACGATCTATTAATAATCAAGTTAATAATAGTTAAATGTAATAGCTAAACTAAATGCACAATAGTCTATTAATAGTCAAGTTAATAATATCAAATGTAATAGCTATTGCAGTGCGGAGTTTAACTCATTGATTATTAACTATTAATAAAAAAGTTTACAACAATAGTATTATAAAAGTTGTCCATGGAAAATAATTATCAAAGGAAAGCATTAATAACATAAAATTAATAACTATAATTAAATGTACAATAGTCTATTAATAGTCAAGTTAATAATAGTTATTGTAATGCAGAGTTTAACTCATTAATTATTAACTAGAAAGTGTGAACATTTTTTTTAATAGTAATATTTGTGTTTTCGTTGTGTGGAAAACTTGTTCATGTAAAATAATTATTAAAAGCACAAAGCATTAATGCAAAAGAATTAATAGTTATAATTAAATGCACAACAATCTATTAATAGTCAAGTTAATAATAGTTAAATGTAATAGCTATTACAGTGTCTTTAACCCATTAATTATTAACTATTAATGAAAATAATAAATAGCTTAGCATTATAGGTTTGTAAGTTTCTTTATAATAGCTATAGTATTATAAAAATTTAATAGTTTCAGGAAATTGTTGTTGTTTTTCAACTGTTAACAGTTAGAGTTCATTTTGCTATTAATATTGTGTTGCTATCATTTATAGTTTCACAATTAACTTTAGAGATCTAATTATTTAATAGCTACTAGGTATTTTTATGATTTTATTTATATTTTAATAGTTAATGCTTTGTACGAATCTTTTCTATATATTTTTGTTTTTGTTTTTTAAATTAAAAAGCAATTACATTTTTAATAATTTGAATATATAGTTTTATTTATGTTTTGGAAATTAAAAACCGTCATAAAAATTATTTCTCATGTCAAGCATAGGCATCTCTTTACAAGTAAAAGCTTTGGACACAAAGAAATCTTGACAATGAAATATTTCCACATAAAGGCTTTCGGCACAAGCTCTCTAGACAATGAAATATTTCTGCATAAACTTCAACAATAATTTAATTGACTTGAAATGTTCTATGAAAATTTTTAGGAGGGGTATGCTTTTGGACATTGTGATAGTATTAGAGATATTATTTGGAGTAGTAGTGGGGAGAAGTTGAATGTGGGAAGAAATGTGTTTTCTCCTTGGCACAACCATTCACTCATGTTGTATAATTAAGGTTTTAAAAATTTGAATATATAGATTTTTTTTTATGTTTTAGAAATTAAAAAACAAATTTGTTTTTATATTTAAATTATGTTTTATTCCTGTTTTCCAAATTAAAACATTTTAATGGAACTATTTTTCACATCAGCATAGGCTAATTAAGGACTAGTAATCGTTTTTACAATAGTAGTGTGGAGAAGTTTAGTGAATGCCAAAATGTGTTTTTTTTGCACTAGTTGTGTAATTAAGTTTAATAATTGGAATATATAGTTTTTTTTTTGTTTTCAAATTAGAAAACAATTATGTTTTTAATAATTTGAATATATAGTTTTATTTATTTTTTTAAAATTAAAAACATCATAGTGAAATGATTTATCACATCAAATATGGGCATAATAAACGATAACATATCTTAGTGTTGAGAAGTTGATTCTGACGAGAAACTCTGCATTCTCGCACAACCATTCACTCATGTTCTGCAATTAAATTCTTAATAATTTGAATATCTAATTTAAACTTGGATTCCTTTACAATTATGTTTTTTATAATTTGGTTATGTAATTTTATTTTTGTTTTCAAAACTAAAATAAAACTATGTTTTTAATATTTTGAATATATAGTTTTATTTATGTTTTTGAAATTAAAAAAATCATAAATAAATGATTTCTGAGGTCAAGCATAGGCATAATAAATGATAAGATATTGTTTGTAGTAGTAATGTGGAGAAGTTGAATGTGCAGAGAAACATAAGCCCATAACACTGCAAGTATGGTAGGTCCCAATCACTTCACTGCACATTGCATACCTTGATCAGCATGTTTTCCAGTACTTTGTTGAATGCTTCTACTGTCCCATTAGCCTGTGGGTGATACACTTGAAACTCTTCCATCAACATGCTAATCATTTCATTCAAGAAGTGCGTACTATGATCGCTCATCAAGATCTTTGGACATCCAAATCACGTTAGTATATGTTCAAACAGAACGTTCGTGGCAGTCGCACCCGTGCAATCCTTCACCAATTGCACTTTTGCCCAATGAGTCAAGTACACTATCGCAGTAATAATATACCTTGCTCTTGTCTTTCCTTGAGGCTGAATCGGTCCTACAAAATCTATTGCTTATTTTTCGAAAGGCTACAATGTTGTTTGTGGATTTAAAGGCATCTCATCCATCCATGATGGCCTACCTGTTCTCTGACATACATCACATGCCCTGCAATATGATTTTGAATCCTAAAAAAGGGTTGGCCACCACAACCCTGCACATAGAATCTTCTGCGCAGTTGCTCTCCCTCTGTAATGTCCACCCCCAGCACCCCCATGAGTGTCCACGAGGATGCTGCTTCTTTCAAAATCAGGTACATATCTTCACATTATTTCATCATTCCCCATCTTGCATAGATGCCCAACAATGATAGAGAAATCTGTCACGCGCACCACTTATTTGTTCTTTTACTGGACAGAGTATCCTTCTGGCACAGTTCCAGTTGTTATAAATTGTATTATATCTTAGAAATGTCCATCTGTTACACGCACAACAAAGAGCTGCGTATCCGGTAATCCTTCCTCCAAACTTGTAGGTTCTTCCCCTATCTCGATGCGTGATAGGTGATATGGTCCTATGTTCAATCATCCAGGCTTCAAAAGAACTTCAAAATCATATTCCTGGAACAATAAAATCCATCTGAAGATGCACCCCCCCAACACAAGCTCATTGACCATGTATTTTAGCGTAGAGTACATGTGCATTTGCGCAAATTGGGGTTCTTTTCCATAGGCCTGTGTCCACTTGGCCAGATGCACACGTAGATCATCCTGCACATCATACTTGTCTGTCAGTCACAGCTTAGGCTTCCCAAATTTTGTTTGCTTCATTCTCCTACATTCACACCAATCGTCAAAACTTCCTTTGTGCATAACCCACCATCATGTGGGTGTAGCATGCAGTACCCACTCTAAGGCGTGCAAGCATTTCTTTTAGGGAACCTCCCTTTCAAATTCATCAAAGAAGGTATATACCTCATTTAGACCATCATAAGTAGTAGATCTCTTACTTCTGTCGACACATAGCACAACGATCTAGCCATCATATTGCAATTTAGCGTAGTTACTTCATGTAACCGATTCTGCCAGTGCTCTATTTCCTCATCAAATTTCGAAGTGCAAGAGCTCTCGAGCTCCCATGTAATCCACCCATCCGTGGTCGGATTTACCTAGTCTTGGTCTCGCGCAGCTATCTTATAGATGCAGTCCAGATCGTCATCACTCTCATAGTTGCAGACTGGTTCCATATAGCACGATCTTTCAGCAGGGTCCAAGGGTACAATTACGCGCAGTGATTTCTTCTCAAAGATCAATTTTCATTTCTTTAGATTAATTACCCTATTCATGTTAGTAGCCCAATAAATTCCCAAGAGCACAGGGTAGGGATTGTTATCATCAACAATCTCTATAACTTTGAAATCTGCCAGCACGCTCGCTCCCTCAATATCCACTGTTATTCCCTGCAATCGCCCCATGGTATTGTTTTCTGCTGATTCACCATCCTTAACTGAATTGGACACCATTTCAACGCGGGTATCCGCATTCACTCCCATGTTTGTTTCGACAGAAAATTCGCATCCAATTCCAAATCCAAAATGACTTGATCCATCTCATATTATCTGATCTATGGGGTGAGTCTCATTTCATGCCCTATCCTTGTCTTATGTTTTCCAATCTTCTGGAATACGCGCGATTCTCCTGGCGTGGTCCCAACACGTCTGTTGACGAGTTTCTGTAATCATTTCACAGCCTTACTATCGCGCAGTAACTTCATACAGGTTTCCAGGAAAGTTGTGAGCATAGATGGGTCCATTTCTGCCTCCGGTTTATCTTTTCTTCCTGAAGTGGAGGCATCAATGAAGCTCTTCTTAGCTTCCACGAAATTTTCCCAAGCGCGCTCCAAATCAAACTCAGCTTATTTTGTCGTAGCTTTGCGAACCCAACTACTATCTTCTGGTTATTTCCCTTTGTCATCTCCCATTGTGATTCCACTTCATATCACAATGTTTACATTTGGATCTTCCTCGCACAGCTCAGACCTCATCATCTGCAGGTTTTGAGTTGGGGGAGGTGGTAGCACTCCTTTTTCATGTATCCTAACTATCAGCATAGGGCAATATTCTGTCTCATGATCAAACAGTGTGCAATACTTGCACGACGGGCACATTGAATTAGTGCAATCACGGTCATAGTGTCCTAGCCCTTCGCAATTGTAACAAATCAATTGTTCGTGACCTCTACCAGGTCCTCCTTTTCCTCGGCCTCGTCTGTGCCCCTGAAATCCTGTCTACGACATTCCTGCAATTTAGTCAAGGGGCCACGTTTTCGCTTGAAATCTGTAGGTGGGATTTGTATCCATCATCAACTCATAGCTTCTATAAGTACACTCGTCATGTCCCACCGACCTATAAAAGTTAGAGATTGCAAATTTTGCGTATACTTTTGTAACAAGTGGCAGTTGTCCATGGCATGTTTTCTTGCTATTTGATAGATAGCGCATCACAAAGTAGACACCGTGCTAGGTCCTGCTTGAGCTTTCAGCCTTAAAGTCATCAGTCCTCCTCTTGTGAGGTAATTCGTAAAGACCAGACAATGGTCTTTGTTATGACCCTGGCTCTTGCATTTCATGCACTATACTTCTTCATGCCCTTCTAGTTGAACCATCCTATCCTGTTTCAGACTCTCCATCTCAAGGCATAGATTCTTCAGTTGTGCGGGGATCTACTGAACTCCTAGGTTGGGATCTTACATCAGGGTCTCATGAAGCCTCATGGAAATCTCCAAATCCTCTGTCTGAGTTGTTATCTTCTGCTACGATAGCACACTCCTTAAATGTGGCAGTAGCGAAGCTACAAACCATTCGCGATGTCGTCCATCTCTCGGATTCATATTGGCTTTACGAATCATACATTTCAGCCTCTGATCTAGTTCCCAAGGAGTCTCACCTAGGAGCATCGTGATCTCTTTAAATCCCACAATCGGTTGTGCTTCATATTTAGGCCCCCTAACTTTTCTATTTAGCGTTGTTTAGATATCCATAAATCTCGCATTTAGGTTATCGTTGGAGTACTTAATATACCAGGTCAGCGCGCGATCCTGTAGGATGCTAACCAGCATCACTTTTCATATGTATCTCCTTACGCTTCCCATACAACCCTTACAATGAACCAGAATTGGTGTGGATCCTCATTTCCTAAACCTTTGAACACAAGTAGCTTCACTGTGTTTTCCATACTGAATCGTGGTGGTGGTGGTGTTGGTACGGGTGAAGATGGAGGCGATGGCGGTGAAGCGAGTCGTGGTGTGGGTGGAGGTGGAATTTGTGGAATTATTTGTCTTATTAGATGAATAGAAGTTCATGGAGATAACTTCGCTAGCTCTTCCTCGTCCCCTCATGGAGGTGAAATCAAGGGGTGGCTCTTATTTCCGTCGTTCCTATAAACCATTCTGCTTCACATAGCCCCGAACATCAAGGTAACTGCATAACCCGCTTTTCACAAAACATCATTTTAATCCAAGTATTCAAAGACTTTACGTACTTACCTTGCGGTCCTTTGAGAAAGCGTAGCTCGACCTTGATGTAGCTCAGTGAGGTGTCAACCGTAAACTCAGTAACAAATCCTCCTATAATACGATCGAGCTAATTATCAACGACATGTGGAATCTTATCCTATGATGCTTCCAACCTTCGCACTAGCTCTGGGGTCCACACAATAGGACCGTCAATTTTTCACCTTGCTTGGCTATTTTCTAGCTTCGCGATCCACTCGTATAGCTTAGTAGGGAAGGACGCAAAAAATATTATATGGTCTATGTACAGGTAGCTGTCTAGTGACTCTTCTTTTAATAGTCGCGGGTTTCTGTTCTCCTGCTCCGCGAACTCATGAATTCTTCTGTCCAACCAGCCTTCAATTTATTTCTTAGTTAGATTCCCATGATATGACATCACACATCTCTATGCAGATTCTGGTCCCGACAAGGGAACCATTTGTTGGCTTATGGGATCCTGACCCAGGTTCAAAATTATTTAGCTTAACAAATCCCTACACTACAAGCCCATTCAGCATTAGCCTATGCAGCGCGGATTGAAGTCTCAACCGAAGCAGTATGGGGGATGTTGGAACCAAGTTTATGCACCCTTGAGATTTATGTGATGTCGGTTTAGTCCAACTATACCTACCTTCGCACAGGTCGCTTTGCACTCTGTTTTAACCCTTAGTACCTTCGCGATTTGCTACACTTAGCTTTTTGCAACCCTAACTAGGGGTTGAAGTCCTTTCGCACTACTAAGGAAGAAAACTGCATTAATTCCTAAATTAGTCTAAGTAGCTTACTTATCTCATCGAAAAATCTTAATTATCTTCGCCTAAGCATATATTCTAGCTTGTGTTCAGTTAACCAATAGAGTTATACACATTCGCGCATCATATAAGAATTAAAAGCGAAATTCATAGCCAACATAACATATTCATAAAACTGGAAATAAATAAGCATAATTGATAGAACTTCTCTTTATTAATACTTCTAGATAATTACAAACTCGACTTGCCCTGCGCACTCAGCTCCAGGGGTCCGCGCACTCAGATGTGGACTAGTAGGCCCCTGCGCACTCACTTGCAGGGGTCCACGTACTCAGCTACGGACTACTAGGCCTTTACGCACTCAGCTGCAGAGCCTCTACCTACGCTATGACCCAAAACTAAACTTTACACTTCAGATCTATCTCGCATACATCACATGTTCTTCTTCTTATATTAGATGCCTTAACTACTTAGAGCCTCTGTCTATTTATACAATTCCATGGTCCATGAACCATGGGTAGATCTTCTACAACCGACATTACATTATCAAAATTAAGAGCAGATAACCATATGAATCTTTAACAAACTACATGCTTCATGCCCACAAACTATAGTCTTTACATTGGAATTACAAACCTCGACCAAAATCTGGGCTCTAAGCCCCAAAACTACCCTTAGGGGATCCTGTGCCCAACAAGAAGGAAGACCCGACATGTAATCCATGGTGATAGATTCCTAAGGCTGGCTAGGAGTAGGTGGAGGAGTATACATACCTTGATTCTGGATGGTTTATTTGGAAATGGTGCACATGTTGTGGGATCTAAAGTACTTCCCAACATCTTGACGAAGTTTTGGCAAATAAAAATACTTCTGCAATACCATCATTATTTTCTCTACTCTGAAATGTCTAGCGACCCAATTGTAGTGCATCTCCCAAATCATCTTGGCACACTCACTTGAACTAACACAGATGTGTCCCAGGTGGAATAACAGTGCATTCTGAAGCTAAAATTTTTGTAACTTTCTTCCCTTCAAGGAGTGTCTAGTATATGCTATTGAATTCTAGATTTCTCTTTTAAATATGCATCCACCCCGATGTCTCGTTCCCATAGGAGTCGATCACTGTCATTAGCACCATGACCGGTGGTCGACTAAGGAAATCATTGATTTTATTGGTGTCGCCCTTCTTATACTTAATGTTCAAATGGAACTATTTCATATAGGTGGACCATTTCTAATAGTGATCGTTCTACAACTGTAATTTTGTCTGTATGAACTGTAGAGGTCGGTGGTCTATGTGGATGACCGTTTCCTTCCCCAAAATGTAATGCTTTCATTGAAGGCATGCCTCCATAATGGAATAAATTTATTTGTTGTAAGTGGGGTACTTTCAAACTATGTGTGAAAGTATCTCACTGTGGTAAGCCACTGGATTCCTGTGCTGAGTAAGAACCAAACCAATAGCATAGTCAAAGGCATCTGTCTCAATCTCAAATGGTTGTTGCAAGTCTGGTAATGTGAGCACTGGTGTAGAACATAGGCAATTCTTCAGCTCAGAGAACGCCTTTTGATGGGTTTCTGTCCAAAAAAAAAATTCTTTTGCTCCACCTTTGGTGACTTGACTTAAAGTCCAAGTGACATGAGAGAACCCCAACACGAACCTACGGTTGAAATTGGCAAGACCCAAAAAGCTGTGGAGCTATGTTAGAGTGGTTGGGGTTGGCCAATCCTGAATGAATTGTATCTTGGATGGGTCCACATGTACACCCTTCTCATCAATGATATATCCCAGATATTGAACCTGGGTCAGGCCAAAGGTACATGTCTCCAAGTTAGCACACAACTTGTGTTTTCCTAGTGTTTGAAGGACCTGTCAAATATGGTGGAGGTGCTCTTCCTAACTCTACCTGAAGATTAAGATGTCATCTAAATACACAGCCATGAATGCATTGATGAAGTTTCGCAAGATGTCATCCATCAGTCTCATGAAGGTTGCAGGTACGTTCATCAATCCGAACGACATGACCAACCATTTGAAAAGGCCCTCCTTGGATTTGAAGGCAACCTTCCACACATCGGAGGGTTTGTTAGGCACCTGATGATAAATTGACTTCAAGTCAATCTTGCTTAAATATTTTGCCCCTTTAAGCTGGTTCAGAAGGTCATCAATCTGCAGGATTGGGTACCTATTCCATACAGTGATCTTATTCAGTGCCCGATAGTCAATACAGAGCCTCCAGGTCCCATCCTTCTTCTATACCAATACAATCAGGCTCCCACAAGGTGATGAGCTTGGCCTGACATGCCATTTTAGCAATAGTTCCTGAATCCGCATCTTGATCTCATCGTTCTCTAGAATAGAGCATAGATAGGTTATTCCATTTGGCAGCGGCGTGCCCAGGGTCAAATCGATGGCATGATTGACCTGACAGTGCAAAGGTACCCCTGTGGGTGAGGCGAGAATATCCCTTTAATCCTTAATGACCTTGTCCATCTGTTTTTGTTGTGCAAAGGAGCCCTTCCTAGAAGCTGTGGCCACAACCTTCATCTTGAGCTTGAGGCAAATCATAAGGAAAACAAATTTCCTGGTTTGGGAAATGATATTACTGCACTACTTTGCAGTGATAAAAGAGATGGTGGTAGGAAGGGCTACCTCTGTTATCCTGTACAACTTATTTTCCAAAGTAATAAGGTCTAGACTCATATATAGCTTGTGATAATTATGGTTGTCCTAGCAATACATCACAAACTTCAAGAGGAGCAACGTCACATAATACCTCATCTATGAAGGGCTTGATTCTGTAGGGAAGGCGATACTACTGGTTGAAGCGAAGATATCGTCCTTGTTGAAGCCACCCAAAAATGTAAAACTATGGATGTGTTGTAGTATTTAAGCCCAACCACTTCACAACCTTTTCCAAAATGAGGTTCTTTTGGCTCCCACTATCGATAATGAACTGCAGCGGAGAATCCTTCACCCACATCTATGAGTGGAAGAGGCATTCCCCCTCTTCTGGATCTTCAGGTTAAATCTTTTGGATCTTGGTGGTGGCCACGATGGCATTGGGCTCCGCATCAATGATCTACTTCCCTATTTCAGTTCCCTTGTCGTGTTTTGATTTAGAGTCAAAACCTTTGTCAGATTCAAAAGCCTTCAACTCGGCTACTAGTGACTACTTGTACCGACACTCACTTGTATTCTGAGTGGAGCTCTTATGGAACTCACACCATTTTATTGTGTCCTTATTCAACTTCGTGGTGTTTTTCTCTACTTGCGGCTTAGGAGGGATGTTCTAGGTAGTGATCCAGGTGGCTCTAGACACATGTAGAAGTCCACGAGGGCTCAAAAATGGTCAAAATTCAAAGTTTTCAAATATCAACAAACTCAACATCATATCAAAGTGTTCGCCACCCTAATTCCAATGGTGTGAATGGAACTCCAATCCGAGCTCGTATGGAGAAGTTAGAGAAAGTCAAATTTGCGGTCAAAGTTGGGCAGTGGGCTAGGTTTAAATGTCCTAAAATTTCACCATCAACCGACAGGGAAACTAGCACTCGAGAAGTGGGCGAATTTGTTGGATCCCTATATTGCTCAATAACCTCCAAGGTTAGACTATGGTTAAATTATATATATATATATATATATATATATATATTATTAATGGTATCGGGGCCCATACCCCCGCCACCCTCGTCACACAAATCAAACAAATCCATATTTAAAATGGAGTGCAGGTGGCCAAACCCCACCACCCTGGGCCACACTCCAAACATACCAAATCCTGGTCAACATTAAAACATAACTAGGCCGACGAGTCATGACGCTTGCCGAGCCGCACGACATAATACAAACATAATGGGCAATGGGCATGCCAACTCTGGTGGACCTGGCCCACGCCACCGCTAAGTGCCATATGTCAAACCAAACAAAGGTGGAGAGCCTCCAATGTGACCGTCCAGTTGGCCGACCTGCCTCCCGGGTGCCCCAACGTAAAAAAAAATGTGTCATGTAGCAAAATGCATCCAGCTTTGTATAAAAATGGAGCGGGTAGTGTTGGACCGTAAGCCGCCTCCACACAACCCATCGTGAGTTGCCAATGGCCCAAGTGGCCATGCCTTGACAAATCCACGACCTAAGGTACATAAAACCTCGTATCCGCAGAGCATAGGGAGAGGAGAAGGAGCCAACACATTTTCCAATAAATTTTATTATTTTATTATAGAGGCGGAACCATGATGGTATGCATTTTGAGATAGAGAATCTTTTGAAGAGAATATTCCTTGATCCTAAGAGATTCCATGGGGAGGTAAATTTTCATTTTGTCATCATGATACGAAGTTTACAATCATTTTAACTGGAATTTCACAGGGAACACGATGGTGAAATCATAATCACCACCTAAGCAGCATATTTGCATATTCCTAGAAGATAGAAATCTTGAGGGAATCTTCCAAATTCCTTGGAGGTTGAAATTCGCTAGAGTCAGAATGTAGCCAGCTTTATACTCAAAAGTCTCAAAATCTTGTAATGATCATGATGGTGAGATCAGATTTCTAATTTGAGCAATGGATCTCTAGTCATCCCATGGAGCAGAATCTTTGGAGAATCTAGGGGGAATATAAAAGATTCCTACAGGCCCAAATCTTGACAATGTCAGAATTCGACAAATGGATAGTCGATTTTACACCTCTTGAGGACAAAAATTCAGTGGTGTAGTTAATTTTTGTAGCTGAGCTTTCCATTTTTTAGCAAAATTCAGAGGTGAAGGTACATGAATGAATCATGTCATGTTTTCCTTCATAATTGCTAAGATGATGTATTATGTTTTGAGATCCTTGTTTGATGTTATGTTGTGGGATCGATTTTGCCACATTATGTGATATGTATTTAGCCTGTCATGCTATGTATTGTCGTGGAGTCCCCTATGTAACTATGTTGAAGGCATTCTCATTGCCTCATTGTGTGAGATCATTTTAGTTTGTCATGCTTAGAGGAAGCCTTCTTGACTGAGAATTCTTGTAAGAGGGACGTCTCGTGGAGGGACAAGCAACTCTTGTTTGAGGGCATATGACCTTGCTATGAAAAAGTGTTTTCCATGTACATCATCATCATTTCCAACATTATATTAAGTGACCAACAACACCTTGACACTAGGCCCAGATACGTAGTCCACATTGGACGAACTCTGTTATCAAATGTGTCATGTTCATGATCTTCTGGTCTTGTCATGTTTCCTCTTATTTAAACATGCACATGTGGTTCTTTATGTTTTTTTAAATGAAATTATAACAACATCAAACGAGTAAAATACCTTGGTTAATTCCGGAAGCTGAAGGAACCTAGATCGAGTTTGGTATTATAGCGCTCTTCTCGTTGGTGAGAATTGTGAGTGTGAACAATTGAACATGCAACAATAGAGGATGATAAAGAAATGTATGAGGCCTTGCTCAAGATGTCCAAAATGGTGGACATGATTGATGAAGCTTATGAGGAACGAGAGAAAGAAAGAGTAGAGAATGATGCTCCATCCACACTTTCCAGTGTACATTCATCACCCTCAACATCTTCAAATCAATTGAATAAGGAGATCAACTAGAACCTTCAAGAAAATAATGTTGAATTGAAGATGCTTCTATGAGAATATAAAGAGGAGAAGTACTGATCGTAGCATCATTTGAGAGCCAAAGAAGAGGCCTTGGAAGAATTGAAGTGCAACAACGAGTCTTCAAGCAGAGTATCCTGAATTAAGGAGGCTTCTACAAGAAGAGAAAGAGGAGAAGCAAGGACTACAACTTCAGCTACTATCCATGGTAGAGGCCTTGGAGAAGTTGAAGAACAACAAAGGGTTACAAAAGCCCGCATCACTTGTTTTAGAATCAATAGTGGAGGTAAACAATGTTGATTATTCTTCAGTTTCATCTTCACATGATTTTATTTCTGTTGGAAATGTGGAGGTATCGAATACAGGAAGTGGCATGAGACTCCTTACCAAGATGGGGTACAAAGGAGAAGGACTTGGTGTTAATGGCCAAGGCATGAATCAACCATTGGAGGTTTTGCAATGACCTTGATTCACAGGTTTGCGATACACTAAAGGAGAATGCTCAAAGGTGTTAGAATCTTTCATGACATTGTTGAAATGTTCGAGGAAAGAGAATGATGGGAAAACATCACCATCATCCCATGGAAGTGCCCATTGCAGGGAAAGAGCTGAGGCAAGCTCTCATCACTATAATTAAACCAAAGATAGCCAGGAAAAGTATAACGAGTCTCAATATTCTAATGTTCATTTTGATTACAATCATGTTTCTAACAATGAATAAAAATCATGGCATAAAAAAACATGTAATTTTCATGGTTTACATAACCATGTATTTGTTGAGTGCTGGAAGAGAATGATGGCATGAAAGAGGATGATGCGTGAAAGGACTTCTCCATAACAAGGAAACAACCATATTAAGAATATCTGGAGGAAGAAGACTTATTGCAGCCATTGCAATAGAGGTGGTCATCAAATAGCCACGTGTTGGAGGCTCCATCCAGAGCAGTGTCATAAGGAAAAAGTGTCTGTGCATGAACCAACTGAAAAATTTGATCAACAAGCGAATCCACCACAGTGAGATGACATGTTCACTTTGATAAGAGAGAAATGGCTTTTCTAGATGTGTTAGCTTGTCATGGCTTTATTTTTTTAAATCATGTGTTTCATTTTACACTGTAAAAAGTGATGATGTGTTTTCCATCACTTGTTGAAGAAACAATGATACTTTGGACTTGTTATCATAGCTAGGGTATTATTTCCATTTTGATGTAAAATTGACCACAGAGTATGTGTTATAAAATCATGGCAGGTATGGGATTCTTGGTTCATTAGTTGTTCATGTAAATTAAGCATGTCATTTGCATAAATGTACTACAGGTTTCCAGAGGATGTAGATGTCAGCTCACCACTTATGGTTCCAAAGAACAAATGTGAAGGTGAAGGAAGGGTGACCTATTAGGACACTTGTGGTGCAGATGATGTACAAAGTTGTAGATTATTTTCATGCTTTTGGAGGACCAAAATCGCCTTAGTGTGGAGCATTGATATAGGTGGCTCAAAACACATGCAGAAGTCCAAGAGGGCTCAGAAATGGTCAAAATTCAAAGTGTTCAAATATCAACAAACTCAATATCAGATCGAAGTGTTCGTTGACCTGATTCTAATGGTCTGAATGACACTCCAATGCGAACTCATATGAAGAAGTTTGAGAAAGTTAATGTTGTGATCAAAGTTGGGCAGTGGGTCAGGCTTAAATGTCCTACAATTTCACCATCCACTCATAGGGAACCTAGCACCCGAGAAGTGGGTGAATTTGTTGGATCCCTAAATTTCCCAGTGACCTCCAAGGTTCGTGAAATCACTTAAATAGACTATGGTTAAATAAAAATAAAATGTATATATATTATAATGGGGGGCAGGCTATATCCCCTACCACCCCCATCACACAAACCAAACAAATCCATGTTAAAAATGGGGTGGTAGGAGACTAAACCCCACCACCCTAGGCCACACTCCAAATAGGTCGAAGCCCGGTCAACATTAAAATATAGTTGGGCCAACGAGTCATGATCCCCACCGAGCCCCACGACATAATACAAATGTAATGGGCATTAGGTGCACCACCTCGGGTGGACCCGGCCCACGCCACCCCTCAGTGCCATCTATCAATCTAAACAAGGGCAATGATCCTCAAACCCACCCAGCGAGTTGGTCGGCTCGCCTCCAGGGTGCCCCCATGTAAAACAAAACGTGTCATGTATGAAAATACATCCACCTTTGTATAAAAATGGAGCGGGTGGGATTGGAACCCAACCCACCTCCACACAACCTGTCAGGAGTTGCCAATGTCCCAAGTGGCCATGTCTTGACAAATCCACCACCTAGGGCACATAAAACCTCGTATCCGCAGAGCGCATGGAAAGGAGGAGGAGACGACACATTTTCCAACAAATGTTATTATTTTCTTACAGAGGTGGAACCGTGATGCTACACATTCCAAGACAAAGAATCTTTTGTAGAAAATATTCCTTGATGCTTGAAAGATTCCATTGGGAGGCAAATTTTCATTTTGTCAGAATGATATGAAGTTTACACTCATTTTAACAAGAATTTCGCAAGGAACGCGATGGTGAAATTAGAATCACCATCTCAGTAGCAGATTTTCATATTCCTAGTAGAGTAGAATCTTTGAAGAATCTTGAGGGAATCTTCTAGATTCCTTGGAGGCTGAAATTCGCCAGAGTGAGAATGCAACCAACTTTATACCCAAAAGTCTCAGAATCTCATAAGGATCATGATGGCAAGATTAGATTTGTGATTTGAGTAGCAGATCTCCAATTAGCCCATGGAGAAAAACCTTTGGAGAATCTAGGGGGAATCTAAAAGATTCCTACAGGCCTAGATCTTAACAGTGTAAGAATTCGACAAACGGATAGTCGATTTTACGCCTCTCAACGACAAAAATTTCAGTGGTGCAATTAGTTCTTGCAGCTGAGCCTTCCATTTTTTGGCCAACTTCAGAGTTGAAGGTACATGAATTAGTCATGTCATGTTTTCCTTCATAAGTTCTGAGATGATGTATTATGTTTTGAGATCCCTGTTTGATGTTATGTTGTGGGATCAATTTTGCCACATTATGTGATATGTATTTTGCTTGTCATGCTATGTTTTGTTTTGGAGATACCTATGTAACTATATTGAAGGGATGCCCATTGCCACATTGTGTGAGATCATTTTAGTTTGTCATGCTGAGAGGAAACATTCTTGAGTGATAATTCCCTTAAACAAAACGTCTCGTGGAGAGACAAACCACTCTTATTTGAGGGAATATGACCTTGTTATGAAAAAGTGTTGTCCATATACGTCATTATCATTTCCAACGTTATATGAAGAGAACATCACCACCTTGACACCAGGCTTGGAGACGTAGTCCACACCGGACGAACTTCGTTATCAAATGTGTCGTGTCCATGATTTGTTGATCTTGTGATGTTTCCTCTTGTTTAGCATGCACATTTGGTTCTTTATGCTCTTTTAAATGCAATTCTAACAATATCACAGGAGTAAAAGATCTTGATTTATTCCAGAAGCTGAAGGAACCTAGATTAAGTAGCCACATCTTGGCTTGGTCCTTTGTTATGTGGTTTGGAGGTGCCTTTTCCTTGCTTTAGATTTGGAGTTCCAAAGTCTTGCTTTTTCTATATAAACTTTTGATCAATCTTGACACTGTACCGATACACCATGTCGAGTGAGGAAATGTCGAAGAACTCCATCTCGTCTTGGATGTACTTGTGTAGACAGTCGTGGTACTTGAGCACCAAATGCTGCTCAATATCCTTGATACCCAGCTTTGCACGAAGGGTATGGAAAATATTTGTGAACTCTGGCACATGTTGGTCCCTTCCTTGGGGTAGTGTCATCTAATTTGTGTATTTGCCTTCATAGTTCCAATAGGGTAATATTGTTCGTTGATGGCATCTGATAAAGAATTCCAAGTTGGTGTTGCTGAAAACAATGAGGGTTGACTCTCGTCCTTTTGTTCACAGTAGGTTTCCCATCAATCCTTGATGTGTGGGGCAACTTTGAGAAGCACAAAAGTAACATTTTCCCAATTGGAAAAGTCATGAACTGAAAAATATCCTTCTAACGTACTTAACCATTTATCTACAACATCTTCATCTATCATGCCTTTGAATATTGTAATATCAAAATTAACTTGTACCTTAAAAGGAGTGGCACCCCCAGAGTCGCTGGGGGATGAAGATACATCACTTGTGGGTAGCCATAAAGGGATCTAGACAAAGCTATCCATCATCGCGTCCCTTTGTCACTTAAGGGCTTCCTCAAGCAACATTTTGAAAGTATCTCATGCCCCCTTGTCTTTCTTTTCTTCTGCCATGGGAGTTCATCGGGTTTTGCAAGGCTGATCTTGCAATGGTTCAACCAGATCAAGCCCTCACTCCTTACAACTTGACCTCATTGTGGAAATGTAAAGAAAAATAGAGAAAGAGAAGACTGATCTAATAGCACTAATCTGAACTTAAATAGGAATGCAACAAATTACAGATATAATCATAAATAGAGATATGCAACAGAAAAACACGCCATTTCATTAATAGAAAATTATGAACTATGCTTCCAAATAGAATGGAAATAAGATAGCTCGAGCGATGGTAGATTATCTCTGATAAGAGATGTGGTGGCTACATGCCTCTGTACTATGTTACAATCAAGATCAAGGGCCTATTTATTATTAGAAAACATGAGAAAACCCTAAACAACAAAATCCATAACACAAGGAGATGTAACACCAAGAGTTTGTGGGATTTGTTGGGGTTAGTTGGGCAGCTAACTTCCTGAGGTCGTAACTTGGTCATATTATCTCTATTTGGCATGTACGATACCTTGCTTGAAATTCCTTGCCGAGGAATACAGGTTTCGCCACAAGCCCCTACATACGGCTATGAGCTTTCCGTGGACCCCTGAAAAATGCCATTTATGGGTCAAAATTGCTATGGAGGTCTAAGGCCCGAAAAACTACTAAAAATAGTAAATGTTGAAATGAAAAAGGAAGCATATGAAATTGCCTGGGGGGTCTAGGTGGAATAGGTGAGTGGGCACTAATATCCACCTCGATGAGATTTTGATTAGACCTTTGTTATTCAAGGAAAGTAGGTTAGGGAATTGTTGAAGAAATTTTGAATGGATCAGTGTAAAATTACTCTAGTACCTATACAATAGAATGTAAAATTTCAGAATGATGATGGTTCTAAAGAGGTGGATGCTACATTGTACAAAAAACTGGTTGGAATTTTGATTTATTTGACTACAACCAAACCTGACCTAGGATTATTCAGTTAGTGCATTAATTCATTTCATGAAAAAACATTTTGAAAATCATTGGGCAGAAGTGAAAGGTATCTTAAGGTATCTTCAAGAAACCATAAATTTTGGCATTAAATATACTGATTCTTTTGATGTTCAACTGACAGGCTATGCAGATTTAGATTGGGTTGGAGACCTTAACAATAGAAGATCTATAACATGGTATACTTTCAACATTGGGTATGAGGTCATCTCTTAGAGCAGTAAAAAGCAGAGTATTGTATATTTATCATTGGCAGAAGTAGAGTATCAAGTTGTATGTGCAGCCCCTTGTGAAGAAATTTGGTTGAGAAGACCTCTTCATGATACAGAAGAAGAACAAACGGATGCTACAGTGATTAAATGCGAAAATCAAAGTTTAGTTGAGATGGAAAATAATCCCATTTTTAATAAAAACACAAAACGTATTGATACTCAGTTTCATTTTGTTAGAGAAAAGGTTTAGTCCAAAGAATTTTTTATTGAATATTATAACACCTGTGAAAATGTTGTTGATATCTTCACCAAGCCTTTTGGAAAGACTAAATTTGATTTTTTTAGGGAGATGTTAGGTGCGCAAGTGAATCCTTTCTCCATTAAGGGCGGGAGTTGAAAATAATGGAGTAAAGTTTGTTTCACGGTTGTGTGTGTTTCCTAGATTAGAGTTAGTTCATATTTTCGAGGAGATGGTTTTAATCTCCCTAAATTGAATGTAAACTTATATATTTATGATTTAATGATTAATGAGTGAGAGCATTCTGTTTGGGAGGTCTCTAGGTGTAGCTTCCTCACCTATGAGCTGCTAGTTTTCAATGTGTAAGTTTCATTTCAGCTTGTTCTTTCCACTTTTTAACACAAATTTGATTTGTTTTTTTGAAAATCATGAACCAACCGCTAATCTACAGTGAGAATGACTAATTTGTTCCTCGGTTTGATTCAATATTCAGGATTACCCGATTTGCAAAGAGCCAAATTCAAAAAATTAAATCTCTGGTACAAATAGCTAGTCAAGACATAATCTCTTTCTTTGTGTTGACACACCCAATCATCCCATTGGGTGTAAGAATGTTAAACAAGATAAAACTATGAATTATTTATATCTAGATGACAATGTTGAAAGCATTCACACAATTACTATCATTATTGCATGTATTCACAAACTTTGGCATGATCCAATGAGCATTACAAAGTATAACACCAAAATAATTGACACCCATTGATGGCCCAACGTATATAGATTTGGTCTCGAAGATGGTCAATTTGGTCTATACTAGCAAGAGGATATGATCAATAATTTCTCATTCTTCAAATGTATCATTCATATTGTTTCTTAAACTACATCATTATTCATCTTCCAATAAGATACAATCTAATAATGCTAGCAAGAAGAACAAGAATAACTCAAACGGGTTGTAGGAACACCTCCACAAATAATTAATTGAAAAATAAGAGACCAAATAGGGTGATATTGAGTACCACCAAAGATGGAAAATGTTGGCTATGGTGAAAGCAAATCACACTAGCAATATATTTAAACCCTTAAGCCAGCGAGATGCATAGCTATAATACCACTATAATATTGCACTATGGAATTTTACTAAAAACTTTGCAATAATACCCAAACCCTCATTATGAAATCAAAAGAACCAAAAATAATATGCATTCAAGGTAAAGACATTTAAATAACAATTTACTTGTTACCAGAATTAAAACAAGTGCATACATCCAAAAGCATGGAGCATACGATAATATGAAGAATTCAACCATTTATTTTATTGATAACTAGAAAAATAATACATTCCAATACAATCAATAATGAAGCCCTTGCTAATGGCATCCATGACTACTCATCAAATTTCTAAAATGAAACAATGAAGCACACATGTGAACCTTGAATGGATCCACCAAGGAAATATCACCATGGGGGTTTTGTCCTAGGATCAATATGGAATTGACCACACCAATTTCTCTACAAAATATACAATATGATAGAAAAAATCCAAGATGATCCAAATACCTTGCTCCTCCTCCCTTTTAAAAGATTGATCGAACACTCTCCAATCTTTTAGAAGTCCCTTTTTATTATTTTTCTGTAAAAGGAAAGGAAAATACCATGGTCATATAACACGAAGAAATATGAAAAAATAATATTACATGGTGTTCTAGTGGGGTTTCAGATTTTGGCTTAAGAGTTTTCACAATTGTTATGGATTGTAGTCATATTGGTTACCATGATTGTTTTGGTTGATGTGATAGTTTTTTTCCTGTCACCATGAAGGTGGATGATGTTTATGGATGGGTTCCATTGCATTTCTTTTATGGTATTGTTTTGATTTCGTTTTTCATTCTCACTATTCTCTTGAATTATTCCTTTCGGTGGTTTTAATACTAATTATATGTTGCATTATTATATTAGTCTTGTTGACCATTGTTTGGCATGGACTGTTGTGTTGTTATTCATCATGGGTGTTCTAGTGGGGTTTCATCTTTCACCTTCGATTGGTGTTTTGAAGGGTACGAGTTGTCAACTCTTGTTAGAAAGCACTGAAACAGTTACTAAGAAGCTTCCTTTTAATAGATTGATTCAGGAAATTGGATAGGATTTTAAGATGTTTTCATTTCTACAATCTACATTTTAATTTCAGAACTTGAAATGGTTTGATTTAGTTGTATTGTAATGAAGCATAATAGTTTTTTTTAGCGTTAGATTAAAAAATTGAATCCATAGAATTCTTTGTCGAGTAGGTTATTCTACATTTATTCATGTTTTCCTTTAAGGCGATGCATTTGTGAATACATTCCTATGAAAAAAATTTATAATTCAATTTATAAGTATTCCTTCTAATGGTCTCATTATTAGGGTTTCATCGTGTTATTTTGGTATTTCGATGGGTTTTTGTTTAGTGAACTTAATGTTATCAGTCTTTTGAAGTGGTTTGGCCTTTGGGATTTTGTTCTAAATGCTAAATTTAATAATGGAAAATTAAATATCTAATGAAGTGCTATATAAACATGACTTGGGGAAGGAGTTGAGGTTTATTATGTAAAACAATGGTGGTTTTGGGCACACGAATTTGTGTACCCTTGGTTTTGTGTCTATGGAATTCATGTAATGAAGAATCTATTGTGATAGGTCAGTGTGGTGAGCAGTGAAGGCTCACTTGGTCGCCTAGGTCAAATTTTGGCCAAGGGACTAATGGAATTCCGTTAGCTGGGTTTTTTCCCAAAGTTGAGGTTTTCAAAAAAGGATTGAAAAAAAATACTCTTCAATTGGTAATAGTAAATTAACTACACACTTCATAAAAATATGTGTTAAATAAAATATCACATTTTTAATCAAATTTATGTTAAATTAGTGGAGAGATCAATAAATCTAAAATATTACCTTACTATTCACAAATATGTCTATGAACTATCATCTTAACATTCATATGACACAAACTCGAAAATTCGAAGGTCACACATATCATTATAGAAGAATTTTCATAGATTTAAAGAAGCTTCCAAGTATTTTGTTTATCACACTAAATAAAATGCATGCCATAGTAGAATGTTTTCTATGAAATAATTAAGATAATTAACAAACAAAAAAATGTTCTTGTAGTGTGTGTCTTGTTTATGCAAACCTAAATTTGTGAGTGAATTATTGAATCATTCTAGAAACATATATTTGTGAGCCCTCAAAGAAAGGGGTCATTTCATCATTCTACTTCCTTTTAACCATTATTCAAACTGATTGCTACAAAATTAGTAGAAAAATCCAAACTTACATTAAGCACAAGCTTTCCATATCAAGCATATGAATAGATTTCATTTCATAACTCTCAAAAAGAGAAGTAGATGCACCAAACGTTTGGTTCCCTTTTCTATTGTAGCCAATAGTGAGCAAAAAACTAATAGTAAACACATGAATCTAAAAGCAACATAAATAACTAAGGATTCAAATGCACATTATTGTATGTCAATATTTGGTAAATGATAACAGATAATCCTTCAATCCACAATGAAATATTAGCTAAAATTGCTCAAATCAAGTGAAAAAGTAATTCAAAGAATATATTTGAAGAAGAAAAATATTGTAAAAATATAGTTTAGACACAAAGGGTCTTACAAAAAGTTTAGGGAATTTAGGATAGAAACAATGCTAGGTTATTGGGAATGCTATAGATGATTCAAAAGAAAATAACTACCAGCATAATCTAAATCATTGAAATAAAAAATGGAAGAATTCAAATAATAACTTGATGAAACAAGCATAGCACAAATCTATTCACTATTTCAATAAAAAATAAAGACTTTAATCAAAAAAGGGAAGTAATCTGGAAAATTGATGATGCCAATACCACCACAATTTTGGTGATGCCATCATGATTTGAGACAATAAATGGGCAATAATAAATGATATCTAGAAAGTAGATAAGGAATGCAACTCTACATTTCCTCTAGCACATGTTCTATGTGATCACTTATACTCCATGACATTAAAGAAAGTTATGACGGTACATTAACATTCTTCTAGTGTAAATAAGGATCCTCACAATAAAAACAAATGGCTAGACAAAATTAAGTTCAACAATCTTAAATTTACATTAAATATAATATGATAACTAGTGTATGTGTGTCCAAAAATTATACAATCAATATAGTGTGAAAAGGAGGTCATTTAATTCTTGAGTCCTAACTTCTTTTCACAATCAACATTAATATCCCAAAGTTATTCCTTCTTTCCCAGAGGTGTTTCTTCTTTTGATCATCATCATTAAAATTCCAAAGTAATTTATTTTTTGACCATCGTCATTAAAATTCCACATTGTATAATGAATTTAATATGCATAGAAATAAGATGTTGACTCCTAAAGTCTAAAGGACTGAGCTTCAAAACATAAGAGCAAATTGTATAAAGTCTAGAGGCCCAAGCTTCAAAACATCGAGCCAAATTGCAATTTAAACAAAGTTACCCCTACACTTTTATCTCACTAAAGACATACGTGATGAGCATTATGAATAATATGTATTTTTATGAGGATTTTAATAAGCATCTTGCACTTCTTGAAAAATGGGTAAAAATGAAAGTGAGCATTTTTCTAGATGATCATATTTTTAATGGAACTTAGTAGCTACGCTAAGAAATTTTTAGCACATGTGATGAGCTCAATTTTAATCCCTGCACACATTTATATATTTATTAACTAAAAGCAAAACTAATTAAATAAGCTAAAATTTTACGAAAATCATTGTAAACAAAAGTTCTAAGAAGATCATATCAACCTTTCACAAATTGTGAATTTAATTAACAATGGATATGGAGTGAATTTAATTAACCATGGATATGGAAAAAAAAAAATGAATAAAGAGAGAAGTGAATTTAATTAACGATGAATATTTTAATTGCGACAAACTTGATAAATTAAAAAAAAGTAAGTATACAACATACTTATAACAAAAGTGCATGAGTTGAGTCTCTACGTATACTAAAATACTAATGTGTATTCCAACTCTAAACATCTATGAAGGATCAATTCAACCAACAAATACATCATGTACTGCTTTAAATTTTTAAACATATAATCGGTGCTCAAGCTTGAATCCGTCCACAATTCCATCACTGCTTGATAACCCCCAACACATTGACCATTCGACAGAAACGCGAAGAATTGAATAGTATTGTCCGAAACTATGACCAGTAGCGGTAGAACCATGGTGTCATCCATGCCTAGATGACTCCATACAACTTTTAGGGTTTAATATCGTGCTCAATCCGTAGAATCCAATCTTGGCGCCTCTGTCGAAGGATTCGGTGGGCTAGTGTTAACCATGATTACCATCATGAGGATTCAGTGGGCTGGCGTTGCCTACAGGGTACTTGAATACGGAACGTAACACCGATCCGTACGTCTGTATCACCGTATGATGAACTATATTTGCGCTGTCCTGCAAGCTCACACGTATATTAAGCGGTATAGCTATACATAAAAAATCACTACGCACTTTATGGGTACAAACAAATTGAAGACACAAGAACAGTGAAAAAGTATGGTACCTGCCGCGTTAATGGCCCTTTCCTTCCCGTTTCAATACCATCTGATGCAATCAACACAAATATATATCTATGATTAGCACAAAACGAAACTAATTAAACTACGTACAGTTTCAGGCAAATCACTGTGAACAAAACTTCTATGAGTATTCCATCAGCCATTCACAAATTCTGTTAACGGTGGGGGTGGGAGAAGACTAAGTGAATAATTTTGTTTACCCAAGGAACGACATTCAGAGAAGCGTATGAGCTGATTCCATGTAAAGAGAGTCAGGACGATAATGAGAAGAGTCATTATGGATCTCAAATATGCACCCATTATAGCTATGTTTAGAAAGTTTTGAAAAGGACGAGTCTCAGACGAATGATAATATTAAATGAATGATGTACAATATGCTAAAACGGTAGTGAGCATGCGTTTTTATGAGAGGAGCGCTCTGTGTCTCCCTTGCTCCATTCAATGTTGGGCGGGCCTGGAATCTTCCATTTTTCAAGTCATGACGCCAACATGGGAAAGACGTTAAAAACTTAAAAATCGTTGGTGGAGATAATGACGTGCAAATCAACCGTATCATGCTTCACCAGTGCGCTCCGAAGATAATGACCTGCTTTATTCAATGTTTGGCGGATCATAAATTTTCAATGTTCTAAGTATTCACTCAACGCGTTAAAACTCACTAGTCTTCACGATAAGTCGTCGGTGGACATAGTGGCCTGCTTTGTTCAATGTTTGGCAGACTATAAGTTTTTACTGTTCTAAGTATTCACCCAGCCACGTATAATGTTCTAAGTATTCGCCCAACGCGTTAAAAAGTCACTAGTCATTACGAATGAGTTTTGAAGAATATTGAGCTGGAACGTTCTGTTCCTCTTTTTTTGCCCTTTTTTTTCAAAACAGATTTTTTACTTAATTTGATATAAAGGGTTGAAATGATAAATTTAAGTTTTCAAATCGAGATTTTTAAGTTCTACCATTTATACATTTAAACATATCTTTCAAGATCCTAAGTCTATTTATTTATTCAAATATATATAGACCAAAGATCATGGAAATTTCTAAGATGAAGATAAAATACCAAATCAAAGAACCTCTAAAATGGACCAGGAAGCAAATAATTTCTACTTTTAATATTTAATCAATAATTATAATGAAGTAGATTAAGTTAGGGATAATTTTAAATGAAGATTGTTGTGCTAAATATTAGACGAAATTAAATTAAAATAAATTATATATAATATTTTGACTTTAAATAAGTCAAGGTTGTTTAAGCACATGGTATTGGCCCATGGTATTGTAGCAAAGTTTCTTTATAGGCTAGGAATCATCTATGGTAAATGAGAACAATTGATAAATTATGTAGGAAAAATGATGCCTTAGGTGCATATAGTAGCGAGTGGATATATAATATTTTGACTTTAAATAAGTCAAGGTTGTTTAAGCACATGGTATTGGCCCATGGTATTAGCAAAGTTTCTTTATAGGCTAGGAATCATCTGTGGTAAATGAGAACAATTGATAAATCATGTAGGAAAAATGATGCCTTAGGTGCATATAGTAGCCAGTGGTCCATGTATTTCAATGGAGGGTGACATCTTTTATACAGACTTCAACTAATGTTTATGTTTAGATGTACAAGATGAATAGTGAAGAAAAGTGAGGTTTAAGAATGGAGAAGACCAAAGATCATGGAAGACTGAAGATGAAGATAGAACATTAAAACAAAGAACCTCTAAGAGAAGGGGGCATTTTTAATGAAAATTGCTCATTAAATGGAACATGAAGGAATGATTTCTACTTATAATGTTTAATGGATAATTATAATGAAGTAGACTAATTAAGAAACAAATTTAAATGAAGATTGCTCTCTTAGATGTCATACCTAATCAGATTAAAATAAATTATATATAACACTTTAACTTTTTTGTGCTTCTATAAAGTTACAAAACAACTTAAATAAGTTAAGGTTTTTTAGGCATATGGTATTGATAAGCCATGAGATTGGATCAATATTATAACAAAGCCTATTTATAAGATAAGAATAATCTCTGGTAAATGAGTATGTGAGTGAGACTCATGATGGAAGAAGAATTGATAAACCATGTAGGGAAAATGATTTCTTAGGTGTATACAACCACTTGGAGTCCATGTATTTCAGTGGATGATGACTTTTTTATATGCACAGGAATCATCTATGGTAAATGAGTATGTGAGTGAGACTCTTGATGGAAGAAGAATTGATAAACCATGTAGGGAAAATGATTTCTTAGGTGTATACAACCACTTGGAGTCCATGTATTTCAGTGGATGATGACTTTTTTATATGCACAGGAATCATCTATGATAAATGAGTATGTGAGTGGGACTCATGATGGAAGAAGAATTGATAAACCATGTAGGGAAAATGATTTCTTAGGTGTATACAACCACTTGGAGTCAATGTATTTCAGTGGATGATGACTTTTTTATATGCACGTCAACTCATGTTTATGTTTAAATGCAAAGAGGAATAGTGAAGAAAAACAATGATGGAAAATGAAGAAGACCAAAGATCACATAAGATTGAAGATGAAGATAGAACACCAAAACAAAGAACCTTGAAAATGGAGAAAGTGACCATTTTAAATGAAGATGGCTCATTAAGGAGAACATGAATGAATAATTCATATTTGTAATGTTTAATTAATAAATTGTAATGAGGTAAAATCTTTAAGGGAGAAATTTAAATGAATATTGCTCTATTAGATGTTAAATCAAATCAAAATAAATTATATATAATATTTTGACTTCTTCATGTTTTTGGAATGTTATGGAAATTATCAAATAAGTGAAGGTTGCTTAGACACATGGTACTGATAATCCATTGTATTGGCCCATGGTATTGTAGCAAAGCCTACGGTTTTTCTGATTGTCGGGCTTTGCACATAAATTTGGTGTATTGTGGTAATTTTATCTTTGCTTATTTTTATTTTATTTTGTCCTCTATTGTTTTATTTTTTAACAATTAGTATCAAATCCAAGGGACACTGACTTGTAGAAGGATGTGATGGTTGAGAATGTTAGCAAATTGTATGTCGAAAGTCGGATTGGATTTGAATCCATACATGAAGATTTACTTATTTTTCTACCATTGCATTGGCCGCTAGGTCCACAAAATATTGTTGGGTTTTGCACATGAATTTGGTGTATTGTAGTAATTTTATCTTTACTTCTTTTTATTTTATTTTTTCTTCTAATGTTTTATTTTTTAACAATTAGTATCAAATCCAAGGGGTAGTCGCTTGTAGAAGGGTGTGATGGTTTAGAATACGTTGTAGCAGTTACAACCACCCTCCAAAATTTTGCCTTAGCTTCATTTTGGAGCCTCCTTACTAACCATCCTAGCAACATGTCTTGCATTGTCAAGTACAATGGCTTCATTGGTTTTTCAGCAGTTTGCCAACCTGTGCATGATATCTTTCTTCACTCCCCTCATATGCTGCTATTCCAGACTTGGGACATCTACTAGCTGAGCAAAGAAAATTGCCTGATTCTGGAAGGGAACCAACCTTCCCTACAAATATTGCACAATTTTGTTGGGAAACTTGTTGGGCTCAAACATTGCGCAATGCAATCAAACAAATTCCTCAAGAAAATTGCACAATCTAGCACAACATTGCAGCTCAGCTCAGAAATTGTGCAATTCTCAGTAGCAGTCACCTACTCCTCCTAGAAATCGTGCAATCCCTCTGGGAGAGCTAGCCCAACTCCTCCCGAAAATTGTGCAAAATTCACTATCAGTCAAGCATGTTGTTGCATGTGACTTCAGGTTAATTGATTCCACCCCGAACCTAGCAAACTTGACTTGCATGCATGGGTTGTTTTTTCCTAAAATAGAAAAAAGCAACATACAAAAAGCATTCCTAGATTTTAGGGATCTATTTTTAGCAGCTGGAGATTACATGCAAAGATCGTTTTAGAAATTTTCCTCCAAGTGTCACTTTTTCCTAGATATGTGGCATGCACATCATAAGCCTTAAACATATTTATTCGACACTTTAGAGCACATTCTTCATATCGATATTCGAGCTCTGACATCCCACAACACACCTAGGAGTCTTCGACACATCCAGCTCAGCTATTTCCGGGTAAGTTTGCTTTACTTGTCTTTTGCAGCATTTTTGTCACTTCTTGTGTTTTGGCTTGTGTGAGTGTTGTTTGATTGATTTCTATGAATTCTTGTTGTCTTTTGCATGCATGTTAGCCTGTACAAGAACTGTTTTAGTTTTCATTTGTATCTCACTGTTGTCGCATGCATGACATTGTTTTGCAATAATAGTCGCTGGTTCGGCGACTCGTTTCACACACATGCATGTTTCAACGTATTCTGAATCTTGCATTCCTTGTTTGCATGCATGATCATTCACTCCTGCTTACACTCAATATCACCATGCATTCACATTTTCATATGCTTTCAATTTCCCGTTAGCGGGTCTGGGAAACATTGGCCCAGACTATGCCTTACCCAGACATCATTGTGCAATTCTGAGGGAAGGCTTTTCCTTCCTCCCAGAAAATGCACAAATCTAGCCAAATAATGTCCTCTAGACTTTCTTTGAGCAATTTTGAGAGGTAGTGTCTGCTGGCCCAAAAAATTGTGCAATGTAGTTCTTGGGCTTGCATGACTTACCAGCTGAAATTGTGCATTGCACAATCTCAACACCCAACAGGCCAGTTTGGATTGCCATTGCGCAATTCAAGTAGTCAACTAGCCTCCAGACACTCTAGACTTATTTTTACGTAGTTCTGGAATGTTATCCTCCATAATGTCCTAGGCTGATGAGGAGATCGATGGAGGTAATGACTGACCAAGATTTCAGTTTGGTAGCTAGCCCTACCAAACCAAAGTGGGCTCTCTCTATGGTCACAACCAATGATTTGATTGGAAAAGGAATAGATTTTATGCTAGACAGCTAGGCTCAGGTAGGTATGGGAATTTACGATTTTGGTGTTGGATAAGGTAGAAAAACCACATAGCTAGGTCAACAGGATCAAAGGGTTACAACAAGCAAAGATATAAAGGAGCAACGTAGCAATACTTTTGTGATGGATCTTAGGGTTTGTCGGTGTAGTGTAGTGTTCAGAAGAAGCTAAAGGTCTTAATGAGCATGAAACATGAATTCATTAAGCAAGAAAGAAAGTAACACATAATTATTTTTCCATCAAAACATAGCTTAATGTAAGAATTATGTTTATAAACTGTAAGGAAAACCATTGAAGAATTGACAAATGGAAAGAGAAGATGGATATCTTTCATATAAAGCCAGAGAAAAAACAACATCACAAAACTTACTACACATGAATTCCTAGATAATAACTACAAATTGTATCATTTGATTTCCAAAAAATGTCTAAGTACAAGCTACAATAATTCTCTCCTCTCAAGTCCAACTACTCCTAAGACTAAGAAAATGATACATAAGGACCAAAAACAAAATCTCCCCACTCTCAGGGGTCGAATCCATGACTCTAGAAATTGCTCCACGAAGTGTTTTAACCAAACCCTATTGTCTAGGGAAGTTAAAAACAACTTCTTCAGTTAACGTTGATTCCAACCACTCTCATAAATGAGGCCAAATTTACATCAAAACTACTTACAAAGACTAATCACTCACTATTACATCATATTTACACTAGTATTACTCAATTACATCATTTAAATAAGTGAAAAGTCTAAACTAGGTTGAACTGCTAAAGAAACTAGCCTCTTAGAAAAAGTACAACGAATTCTATGAAAAACGTAGCGTGGGCTGCAAAAAGCACAATGTGAACTTGCAAACCACTTTTGGAGGCCTTCCTGAACTCCAAATTGAGCTCATGATAGCTCATTAGAAAGCTATTAAGGTATGATACACAATGGAATCCTCAATAACTTAAAAAGACAAAGTATAGCCTCTCAAAAATCAATTCTCTTAAGACTGGTCAAAAAGCGTAGCATGACCTCCAAAAATAGGGTAGAAAGGTGTTTTTTTAGGTGGTTTTTGGGATTTTTCTCCTTGTAAATGCTGATGACTAAGGGAGCCAAGTGTCCAAAGCTGATGTAGAAGTCAAATGTTATCCAACCATGTAAAGTTTTTTCCCATTGGAGCTCTCCAGAAGAAGCCTAGTGTGGCCCACACTACGCTTTTTGTAGGTTGACTGTGCCAAAACTTGCAAAAATTCTAAAAAAACAAAACTTCTTCCAAAATTCTCCAAAATTGATATGTGAGGCCACCAAATGATATGTTATGCTATAAGGGATGCATCAGCAAGAAAATGTAATTTTTCTTTCCCTCATTGCTTGATTAAGGTTCTATTTTGCCTTGCTTTCATTTGTTTGACCTTTGCTCTCAAAATCAAGTTCCTTGTATAATAATGGGCAGCCATGTGTTTTTGAAGCCTTTTGTCCCTGTTAGCCTTCTTAGGAAGGTTCTCTAAATGACCATTGACTTTGCTCATCCAATATTCCTTGTCTTCATTGATTTCCCTGTCAATAAGCTCATTCACCATGATTCGCTTCCTTTGTTCCTGAAGTGCCTTCTTAAGGCCTTTTGTCTTTGGTTTTTGTTTTGATACTTTCCCTTGATGTTCCATTAGGTCCTCTACATCTTTCAACTATTTACGTTTAGTCCCCTTTTTCAATTTCAAGATGTGTTTCTCTTGAAGCATTCTGTCAGCCTTCAACTGCATGTTTTCTTGCCACAAGCATGCTATCAAAGCATTTTCCTCTATCAATTTGTCCTGCAATATTTTGAGTTTATTCTCCTTGTCTACCATAGGCTGTTAAATTGTCCTAGGCTCCTCATTGGCCTTTAAAGTAGTCTCATCAACCTCAAGATGAAAAGAGTCATCATCTTGGAAAGGTGTCTCATGATGCAAAGGTGATCCCTATTGTGATAATGTAAAAGGCTTGGCCCCTTCCACAACTTGTGTAAGAAACACAAGCCTATTTCCTCTCTAATAAGTTTTAACTACTTTATCCCCACCTTTCCTCTTTTCATTTTAGACCTACTTGATGAGCCAATTCATGTTTGAGCAGGGGGTGCTGATGATGAAGTAGGTCTAGTAGGCTGGTTAGAAGGAAAAAAGACCTCTTCTCCAATGAATGTCTCCCAGGCAATGTTTAGCTACTTAAGATGATGAAGGACAAGAATTTTGATGAGGGAGTGATGAAAGAGGCTATTTTGATGTAGCTCACTATTCCTATGCTGAACTTTGTATGTCATCTTTTCTATGCTCCTGTAAAGGTAGTAAGGTATGTTGAGCACTTTTACCCTAGTGAAATGCATAAGTAGTCTGATGTGATAGTTGTAGAGTCTAGAGAATCTCCTTTCACAAGTGAAATATTTCATTATGATCTTCATCAAAGGTGAAAACCTGTCAAGGAGCTGGCCAAAAGGAAATATTTTCTTGATATTGTCTGTATGGAGCTTTAAGGTAGGGTTGATATAGTTGTGCATCCAATTCTTGAGTCTTGAACCACTTTTAACCAATGTTGGGTATCCCAATAGCTAATTCTATGATATCAGCTGAGATAGAGAATGTGACACCTATAATTGTGACTTTATCCTTTCTGAGGTTTATGACAGACAACATGGTCAATTCAGCATGGTATTGAACTTTTTGCACCGACTCACAAAAGTCAAGACACCTTACATGCTGAAAACATTGTTTGGCAAGTGGTGAAGACATTAGCTCCAAAGTATTCAGAGGTTCATACCTTCACATGTTTCCACCATTGTTATAAGTTTTCTTCTCCTCCTCCATAACAAACTGTGAATGCAAACCTTAAGGGGTAAAACAAGGGAAGCAAAAAGGGGAGTAATATGATGGGTTTAGGGAGAGGAATTGGGTGTGAAAGAAATTAGGGAGGTAGGGAAGGATGCGAGGGAGTGTTAGGAAGTGATAAGGAGTGGAATTATTGATGCAAATTGTCTATAGAAATTATACATAGGCCCAAGGTCTTAGGCTACCAGAAATGCAACATAGAGGTAGAATTTAGGTATAGGGTATAGGGAATGAAAGTGAAGGGGTGTGAGGGTCTTAGGAGTATGTATAAGTGGTAAAGGAGGGTGGCTTATGATAGGAATAGGATTTTAAGGCTTTCAAACTGAAAATAATTGTCCTCCCACAAAAACGCAGCGTGGTCGAAAATAGGAGGTTAATATCATAAAAATTACAAAATAGACTGATGGCAAGGGTGGTGAACCTTCAACTTACCTGATTGAACCTTTTGGAGACTTGACTTGGCCTTTGAAAACCCTTAAAAACCCACTTGATGACCCTTGGAGAAAGTGCAGTGTTCACAGAGAAAAACGCAACATTTTCATAGAAAAGCGTAGCATATAGAGAAAAGTGCAGCATGGAAAGGCGCAGTGTGCCCAGTGAAGAGTGCAACAAAATGGCTAAAAAATGCATCGAGAGAGATAAAAAATGATTTTTGGAATCTCTTGGGCCCTATAAATGGTGAGGTAGTGATTGATGATAAGAGAGAGCTTATTTTAGCCATGAAATGAATGAGAGAAATAGACAATGGTGATCTTTTATAGCTTGTGGAGTTGATTTATTTTGATAGTGATGGGGTGACCCACACTATGCCTTTTTCACTTTTACTATGGAAATCATGTAGCTTTGAAACCTTTGAATACAACTTGAGATTATTTAAAACTTATTACAAAATATTCTTTTCAAATAAAACCTTTTTGAACCATTTTGTATCACTATTCCTTTACATGCCAATTTCAATGATTGAATCCCTGGTGAACTAATGGATGATAGTGAGTTGGATGAAGACCATGGTAATGAGACTAAGATGACCATAAATATTTTCATAAATGACACATCCAAATGTATAATGACAATGACCAAAACATGGCAATTTGTAAAGGAATAATTGACAACCTAGATTCACTAACTAGTGACCAAAGTTTTTGAATGGAGGACCTAGTGAAATGATAAAAACCTAATCTTAAACCCTAATGGACATCCTAAAAGAGAACATTTGATCATTAGTGGTAGGAAAAATGGAGTGATACTAACACAACAGTCAATCTCCCATCTTCCTGGTGAAAATTTCACAATCCTTGCCACGAGTCCCTCGAGTATGTTGCATGTCAATCCTCAAGTTTTATTTGGTTTTAACTGGCATATTTATTATCATGCATGTCGCCATGTATCCATATATAGTAGGTGTTCATATATCTCTCAGGAGTTCACGATCAATGGCCTCTAAGAGAGCAGGGTCAAACGATATTGATGGAAGCATGACTGGAGAAGCAATTGAGTGAGTGTCTATGAGTTTTCCGATTTATGAAGATACCAAGTTGATCGAAGACAAAGACATCAAGTTGAGATGGCAGGAGATAAATGATGCATTCTCAGGCACATTTGGGGAATATATTGAAGACTGCCAAGTCTATGTGAACATTCACAAGTCGAGCTTGTACCATATTGCATGTAGGTATCATGTGTTCCGATGCACATACATGATACATTGGATTGTCTCGCACACTGATACTGAGATGATGGTATTGAGTAGTGTCGGTAGGAGAGAGATTTCTACCTTTAGCACACAAGACTATCAACAGATGTACCACTTGCCAAAGCCAGTGATGACCATGGAGACACCCTTCAGCATACCTAGCAGCAATACCAACTCCAGGGATATCTTGAAGAACTATGTGAAGTAGCTAGCCAAATTTAGGATGAAACCCAACCATATTTAGAAGACAAAGCTACTACAGAAGGCGTATCAATAGTTTGTCATCTTTTCATGCCTCGTGTATGACCAAGAGAGCACGAATACCTTCCCGCAGAGTTGGGTGATCACATTGGACCAACCGGCCAATGAAGGAAAAGCATGCAAATGGTGTAACATGTTGGCTCATAGACTGAAGGAATAGGTACAGGAGCTCGACAAACACCAAAAGGTCAGCAAGTGGAAATCTACATGTCTGCATACATCTTGGATGCAATATGTGTTCGTCAGGAGTTCCCGGGCTTGAAGTGGGCATGGACATCAACGGAAACCTATGTGAACACTTATTTCAAACTGTTCTCTGAATGTAGCTTTCACAGAGTCATCACACAGTTATCAGACCATTTTTTCACCCCGGTGTACAAGATGATACTTAAGCAGTATCCATCTTGCATGTAGAAGGAAGCAATGGAGACACTAATTGACATATCGGATTGGTATGCCTTACATTTTGGCATCTTCATACGGATGTACAGTGGGGAGAAGCCTCCACATGTTTTGCTAAATTTTTCCATGGAAAAGCTCGTCATGCAAGATGTTTCATACCACATATTGGTAGGACTTTCAGCTAGGCTACACTGGAAGAAGAAGGCACCTTGGCCTAGTCTTATGTTGCTGATCTGGTTGTACGAGATACAAAATCTCAAGCATGTGAATGCCAAGACAAAAGAGTTCAAGAAATTTACTTTCGACACTAGAAGCTTCAATCTATATGACCCGCATTTTGTGAAGGATCACTGTGCAAGAGTACAACTTCTTTGCATCCACGGGGCATGTCATTTGGCTAAGGAGGACACATGGAGATATTGTCACAACTTCTCTAGGCCCAAAGAACTGGTCGACATCACTATCGAATGGTTAGTGAAGCAGCGCAAAGCAACATCTAGGAGAGGAGCAGCAGCAGCAGTAGCAGCAGAGGTAAACATACTTATGCACGACAAAGGGAAGAGGAATATTGTTGACAGTGCAGAGGCAGAACAAAACTGCAAGTTCATAGTAGACCCACTTATGTAGAAATCGGCTTTGGAAATAGAGGTGAAGAGGCAATAATGTGACAAGAGGACCGCATAAAGGTAGAGAGAAAAACAGAGGATGGAGGAAATAGTGAAGGAATTAAAAGAGTTGAAGGAGAAAGTCTACAAGGAATAGGAGCTACAAAGACAAGAGAAGGAAGCGTAGCAAGGAAAAATATGGTAGACACAGCATGCACAGATTGATGAAACCGCACCCATATAAGTGGTAGACTCATCCAAGCACCTAGCACAAAGAAGACAAGTTAAGCAGTCACAAGAGGAGGACTTTGCTCAAGAGATTGAACGAGTACTTGAGCAGATGGATACATAGACAGAGCATCTAGAGTTAGAGAAAGACATTGACCTCATGCCTTATCAACAAGAGTCCAACCCACCAGCTTCACTGGATCTGGAGGTAGAGCAAGTCCTGAGTGACCAAGGAGATACTGAGATCCTTGGAGACAACCCTGAAGAAGAGATGCAAAACATATCATTCGACGAGTCCCAACATAGAGTTGTGAAATTGCGTAGAGTGTCTACTTTGGATGACCACACATCTCCTGTGTAGTCTGAGGAATGAGTGAATGTATTTGACACGCGCAAGCATCCAGCAACATTGACTAATGCTACCAGAGCATATGCCAAAGCCACTAGCTCGAGTGTTCACTTCTTGACAGTTGAGAACGAGTGAATGTATAAGCAGTTATATACGAGCAAGCAAGGAGGAGAACTAGTTACAACATCCGCCTGAGCAGAGTTGAAGAAGGTGATACTAGATGAGGTATCATCCCTTGAGATAGTCATGCAAGCGTTGTATTCCAGAGTTGGTACCATGCATAAGGCGGTTGTCCATCTCAACAACTGGTAGCAGCGGTGTGCTAGGAGAGAACGTATGTTGACAATCTTACGTACTGCTGTCGACCACATGCAAACATGGAAAATGAGATACAAGGGAGCCTTGTTACACTTGCCCAAGATGATGAAGCCCAGAGTGGTTGAGTTGAAGGCATGCATCTGGAGTTAGATCTAGAACTATGAAGAACTCTCCTAGCTCATCACTAGTTTGCAGGATTCCCATGCATGCGTGTTTAGAAGTATGGATGTTGTTGTGCGTGCACATGCGATCCCATCTATTGGGACACTCAGTGAGGCAAAGACAAAGGGACAAGTCCGACGGGAGTTAGACTCGTACTTTGATGAGCTGATGCACATAGCCACCAACATAGACTTGGTAATCATTGCATAAACCATGCATCAATATGTCACTGGTTTAGATGCACTCAAGACAATGATGTTCATGTTATCAGATGATTTATATAGAGTTTCCAAAGTAGTGTACCCGTATGTAACAAAGGCAAGAGTTCATTTCCAAAAAGATGTAACCACAGAGAACACAAACATCATCACAGACTACCAAGCTTGGCATTAGTTTACCATCGTCATCCATCATGAGGATGTCGAAGAGCTTGTCTCCCCACAGTTGTCTAAGTCATAGTGACGTCTTGCATGGCTTGCTCAAGCCTACTTTGTTTCACATGGGTACATGTGCAAATTGTATGTAACATCTTGTCAAGTGGAATTTCAAGTGTCGATATTTGAATGTAACATTCATAGAGTAGTTGAAGAGTCATGAGAGTAGGTGAACAGTCACAAAGGAGAATGTCAAGGGTCACCCCACCCTTTTCTATATATAGTACCTCATAACTCATTGTAAGGGCTTATTGGTCTGCTAAGCTTTTGAGAGGAGTATCTTAGAGAAAGCTTGGAGAGTATTGTAATGAGCCTTGGCTTCTCCACAGTGCAAAGCTAGTATATCTCTTTGGAGGAGTAGGTAACAATGATTGTATCATTCCATTATCAGGGCTAGTGGTTAGTCATGGTTGTACTGTATGATTGGAACTCTCACTTCATAATATAACAAAGCCAACACGTCATGCATATGTTGTTATTGTATTTTAGTTATCTTGTTTACTCTAATGATATATGTATCTATTTTCTTACACATGTATGTATAGACTCTTTCTATATATGTATGTATGAATCTTACTAAAATGTATTGTTGGTTTAACCATCATTTTGGATTGTTGTTTCACCTTCCTTCTAGCTTGTGATGCATCTTTTCTCGTGTGTTTGCTTCTAAGATGTCTATTTACATAGGTTTCCAATGGGCGCACTCATTCCACGTTCAGTGCGTTAGAACCATTCACGCACCTTCCTTGGGTTGATGTGCATGTCACACCCTTGCTACTAACAGGGACATCTTACTTGCCCCTGCGCGCAACCCCTGTCAAAGTGATACCATACAACCCACTGTTGGGACTCCTACACCAAATAGTCTGAGGTCTAGTTGGGACTTCTTACCGGGGAGATCCCCTGACATGTTGGTGGGTCCATCTTTGTCAATATAATGTTAGAAAATTGTATGTCCAAATTCTGATTAGATTTGACTTCATACATGAAGATTTACTTATTTTTCTAGCATTACATTGGCCACTAGGTCCACAAAATATTCAGGCAAATCCACCAAAAGAGATCACATTGTCAGATATCCAAGAAAATCCACCAAAATAGATCACATTGTCAAAGATAATTGACCCTATGACCTCACATTGGCATGTTGCTTTCAAATATAGGAACTTTACCAATTGAGAAAACCCTCAAGGTTATTTTGCTCCTATCAATTACTTATATGCTATTTATATATTGTCCTTATGAACTATTGCTTTGTTGTTTGATCCGACCATTAGCCACATAATTTTTTTTTGGGTCTTCCTATTCTCTAGGTCCTTACCCACATTTATACTTTTGGCCACTAATTCTTGTAATTAACAAAAATGAAGTAAGACTTAAAAGTTCTCCAAAAAATCATAAAGTTGTGGAAAAAAGTATATATATATATATAAAGGTTCTGAATTATTATTAAAAAAGTGCATGTAAAAGTAAAAAGAGAATTTTTCTAAATATATTTAAAACTATATTTATGAAAAGGAAGAGTAGATGGGATAATCTTGATTCCTCATTAATTTCCATTGATTTATCAACCGATAATAATTTTTCATGGTATTGCAAAGTTAAAGAAAAATAAATACAAATACAAATATATATTTACATTGATGATAAGTTATATCATTTTACATGGAGAAAATTATCCAAGTTAAATGTGTGTGTGTGTGTCTATATATATATATATACAACGTGAAGGAAATGATTGAATGGTGTTGTGATTGATGCCAACATTGATTACTGAACACTTTTAATATCTATCTAGTTGTATTAATTCAAGCAACAATGGTCGAGAAGCTCTAGAAATACCTAGAAGCCTTTCACTTATTGATGTCTTTGAGGATGAAGAAAAGTAGATTTTCTCCTAATTCCACCATCACTAGATGATCCACACCATGCCAATTCTAACAATAATGGTATGCCTTGTGCATCCTCACTATTTCAAAGATATACCCAATCAATATTGGTGCCCCCATCTTATGGTCGATGTCCCAAAAGGGGGTGACGATGTGGCATCATGTTATTGGCTAAAGCTATGAAACATATCATGTGGATAGAAACGACCTTCATTAAAAGATTAAATATTTATGAAGGGGTTAAATATAAATATTAAGGTCAAAACCATTTTTTTATTAATTCAAAATTCAGATTATATGGTCCAAAATGGATGGAATATTTTTCTCCAATGGAAATTTAAATTCAAATTAAAATTTCCCTCCTAACTCATGTCGACTTCTAGGAGCCTGTTTCTCCTCTATAAAAGAAGGAATGTTCTCCTCCAAAATTATGTGTTTGATTCAACACTGATCTGAGGAAAGAAAGCTTTGCGACCAAGCTAGTATTGATTATTCTTGAAGGAGGTAGTAACATTGCAGAAAGTGTATGGTTCTTTTGTTGATTTTGGGTTAAGGATTTCATTGGGTTACATCTTCTCTATGGCCTTTGTGTAATAGATTAGCAAAGGAAATTATTTATTTTCGTCCATCTTGACAACAGGTAAGGTGTGTTTGTTCAAATTTATTGGTATAAGGCTATGATAGGCATCCAAGGCCATTCAACCTTCTCTTTGGAGATCCTATGCATAATTCTAAGCACAAATAAGGAGTCAAGAGCATACAAATACACCTTGCTTCAATCTCCCTTGAAGGTCATTAATCCAGATTGGATCATTTTATTGTTTTTCATCCATATCAATGCATATATAATGGAAAAAGTGGAGCAATCAACTCATGGTACCATTTTTACCAGCGGGGCCGAGTTTGGCAACATAGGGTCTGAAAGCTTCTAGGAGTGTTTTAAGGCATCAAACGAGTTTTTTTAGGGGTAAAAATTTACTTATTTATCTCCACAAAATTTTATTCTATTATACAGATAGATATCTTTCCAACAACACAAGATGCATGCCAATCAAAGTCTGTATGCAAAAGTTATGCCACCCAAAAGTTGACCTTCCTGTTTTCACACCTATAGTTCAAAGGATGTCAAGTTAGCCCCCATTATTCACGGAAAAGGGGCTAGCCACATGATTATGATGTAAAAGTATCTAGAAGAGTCTATATTATAAATCTAGTTAAGAGTTGATGTAATCAAACTTAACTGCTAGTAGGCTACTAAACTGTGTTATAACTAGGCCACTAGGAGGAAGGGGAATTTCATTATTTCGAGAGAATTTCGTTCTATAGCTGAGAAAAAATAGTTTGGAGAGATATGAGGTAGAGAAGAAAGAGAGGGTAGGTGTACTATAGTAACCCATGGACCACAGGAATTACTTCTTTGTACATACAACCATATTTCCAAACAGAAAAAGAGAGCGAAGCGACCTCACCTTCCAGCTAGGTTTTCTCTCGAAAGGGTTTTCTGGACAACATATCTCATGTTTTCTGTGTGTGTGTGAGCTTATTTTGTCATTATCTATTTTTTTCATAATTTCCATTTGCATGCATGAACTAATTATAGTTAAATCTAAATATCTGGAAGTTTAATAAATCTATAATCGTATAAAAATTCAGTATTTTAATATATTATTATCATATCTATTATGACAAACTATCCAGTGGAATATCCATGACTTTTACGGATTATTTAGTATCAGAACAAGTTTCTTTGGATATTTTGTAGATATTGCAAGGATCTAAATCGGTGGGGATGAGAATTATAAAACTCTAATAATGACTAACGAATCTGTAAACAAATCTTGAGCTCCTGTAGAGGTGAGGTTGATGCAGTTGGAACAATAAGATGTAGATATGAACCGCAATGTAAGCCTCCTCATGACAGCTTTGAATAGAAATATGGAAATATTTGGAGAATATGGGGGTTCAAATGTAGAGGACAAAACTTAATGGAGATTAGAAGATTGAGGAAAAATGGATAACCAGTCGAAGAAAGAACCCAAAAAAAGATCAACCTAGTTCGAGTTTCATGAATCAGTCTGTGTTTAAAATGGAAGCAAAAGTTGATATCAAACCATACCATGGTGAATTAGATCGATGCTCTGAAGCTGAACCATTAGTTGCAACAACTGGAATTTTATTTCAGTGTCAATCAAATCGAGGAAGGAAAAAATATCTCATTCGCGCATGTGAAATTAGAGGGCTATGCATTATGTTGGTGGGAGGGGCAGACGTAAACCTTGAGGTTGGAGGGAGAACCTCTAGTGACTAAGTGGGAAGATTTAAAAACCCTCATTAAGTCACAATTTTATCCCATTAGGTACATGGAGGATCAATGGATCCAGTGGCATTACATCAGGCAAAATATGGGCCAAAGCATGCAGGAGTACACCACAAAATTGTTTCTCGATACAGCTGAAACGAAACGGTAGGATCATGCTAGATTTGGTGCAATTTGTGGATCAAATAGTGGAGAAACTAGGAGAAGTCATAACTTTTTCAGTGTTCGACCAATTTTGGCTCAAAAAGAGTCATTCCTAAATGATTTGGATTCTCTGAACACAATAGAACATGTTGCAAAGGCAGAAAGAAACCTCTATATGTGATTTTGCTACGTTGAAGCTTAAGGAACCCTAGCACCACCAGGAGAGGAGGTCAAACCTAGATCAACTGAAGTCCAATTGCAAAGCTTAGATAGTAATTTTTTGGGTTTTTGGGTCTTCTGAATCAAATGGATTAGGATGCAAAGCCATTGGAGCACTGTAGGTGCATATAAGCAAAGAATTGACCATTAATCCAAAGAGGGCCTAGCCATTGAAGTGGGTCCAAGGAGATGTAGCCGAGTAGGGGTGAACTCCTTTATCAGCTTTGTGCTATGAGTTGTTGTGTTTCACTTTTCTACAATTTGCTTATTGTATATGCATTTTAAATAACTAAATAACCTCATAAATTACTCATAAAAGACACTCAATATTTGACTCATAATTCCTCACATTTTAGTTAATTTGAGACGGTCCTAAACACATTTTTTTAATAGTGACGGGGGAGCTTGCATAGCATTAACAAGTTTGTCCAACATTAAGATCATGCAGAAAATTCAATTCCAGCTCCATAAGAAAGACATCAGGTTGGATAGAATTGAACGACACATTCCATGCATCCTAGAACTAACTAAGATGCTTGGATCAACAATCAAGGACCCGACACCTATGGAAGTGGCTTCGGAGGAGCAGAATGGCTAGTCACTTCCCCATGTTTACTTTTGTTTTATATGCAGATGGATTTTAATTTTCATCATGCAAGTATATGTATAGTTAGAATTCGAGAGTAATGGCATAAAATAGAAACATATATAACTTGGTTAGAGAGATTACGACTCTATTGTTTTTTGATGGCTTACAGTACGGATAGGTGGCTAACAAACTTGATTTCCCTCCAAGGCAAGATGGAGCCACCTAACCAACCTATATAGTGTAAATTTGTCTATATTTAAATAAAAAATAAAATAGTCTTGCCAATTTAATAAACAAACAAAAAATAATTTATTCTTTAAAATTAATATATTAATTTACAAAAATATAAATAATGTTTATGTAAATCCATATTAATCCTAAATCTGATTTCTTATTTTAAATTTCATACCCTACAATAAATTTTGAATTTCATATTTTAAAAGAAATCGGTAAGTCAAAAGAATTTTTTAGTTTTTAAACTTGCTGAATATAAACATTAAAAAGATATATTTTAAAAGAGATCTGTTAGTCAACAGATTTTTTTAGTCTTAAAACTTACTAAATATAAAATTAAGACAATTTTACTAGTAAAAAATCTGGCATGCTTACATATAAATTACCACACGAGTGTAGTTATCTCGACTTTCTTTACATTTCTTTCTTTTAATAATTGCCATAATCACGTCATCTCGGATTTATCTTACGGAAATAGAAATTAGTTGGCTTTCCCCTTCTTCTTTTTTCTTCCCTCAGATTCAAAGAGATTCAAAGAAGGGGCTGCATATCGAAATTTAAATATAAACATTATTCCAATCTTTGCTCCTTGGCTCTATTGGAAAAGCGAGGAGGAATTTAAATCTACAATTTCGTCGAGTAGGAATTTAAATCTACAATTTTGCCGAGGAAGAATTTGTTTCTTGATGTAGCCGAGACGAATATTTTGTTGCTATATTTGAAACTAAATTTATGGGAGATTAACAGGATTAAAAATATTTTTTGGTAAAATCTATGCTGGCAATTCGGTACTGGACACCGGATTATAATAGGAGGGGATCGAATCCTGGGTATGAGTACGGAAACAACTATTTCTATAGATTTATTGAATCTTTTCAATAGTAGAGACATCTTCATCTGGAACGAGGTCATCCGCGAATGGCTCGGTAGCATACCAATTTGGAAGGATTCCAATCCGCTGGTATTGACCAGACAACTGGCAGTGGAGTGGGAGCGAATCACAGATAAGATGAGAAGTGCTGGTATTTGTCATGATGGTAATGGCGATGGGATCACTTGAGCTGGAAAGAAAAAAAAAATTAGGGAGATTGAGGTAGCGTATACATATTTCAACCTTTGCAAGATGGAGTTACAGCTCACTAAAAGATGTTGGTTTTACAAATTTTGGTATACGAAATTTTTTAGAAAGCTCATGATGTCCCTGTGGCTGTCAAGCTCATCATGTCCATGTGGTTGTCATGGAAAAATAAAATCTTTACTTGAGACAATCTACAAAAGAGAAATCGACAAGGGCCGGGATCTCCTCCCTATCTTGGAATGAGAGGGAATATAACAGTCACTTATTTCTGGAATGTCCATGTTCTGTCCGCATATGGAAACATTTTTCTGCTAATATGAATAGTCCATATGTCCAATACAATAATATTGCTGACTGTTTAAAATAGTGGAGCATTCAATGTTCCAGATGGAGAATGCTTTCCTTGACAGCTTGATGGGAGATTTGGAAATGGTACAATCAATGTATTTTTGGGAATGTTAAGGTGAAAGAAGAAATGGTACTTACTCACATAAATCAATGGCTTAGTGTCGATAAAGACTACGAAAACGCCCACAAGGTAAACGGTGACAAGGGGGCGCTTCCAACAACTGCTTACTCAGCAGGCTTTTTTGATGGGGCATCACAAGAAGGGAAGGGAGGTGTTGCTGTGGCTTTTGGATAAAGTTTTCTGAAGACAAAGAGTATTGGATACGTTGGTACATAGAAGAGGGATTGAGCATGAAAGCAGAAGCCATCGCTCTGTCGGGCTTACTCTGGTTCACAAAATACATTGACATCCCTCACATGTATATTTTTAGAAAATGTTTTTAATACTGAAATGATAATAGACAAAATTTAATTTAAAATAGTCTAGATTCATTTTATTTATTTTCTTTATCTTTAAAAGATTTAAATAATAGTTATATTAATTTATATTTAAAAGATTTAATTTAATTTATATTTAATTATTTTTATTGTATTTTATTAAATAAAATTATTATTCTTCTCTATGAAAAAGAGATATGACAAAATTGTTTAAGAAATTAATATCGGAATTTAGAATTTAAAAATAATAATGTTTGAAGAAATCGAAGTATTTTAAAATTTCAAAAATAAGTGTGAAGTTACAGTAATATTATAGTTTTAGGCTTAATTTTATAGTTGCAACAAAATTGTTTAAGAAATTAATATCGGAATTTAGAATTTAAAAATAATAATGTTTGAAGAAATCGAAGTATTTTAAAATTTCAAAAATAAGTGTGAAGTTGCAGTGATTTTATAGTTTTACCCTTAATTTTATAGTTTTAAGTTGCAGTAATTTTATAGTTTTAGTCTTATATATTGTGTTAATAATTAAATTATTTTGGTATTAATTTTATAGTTTTAATTTTTGTGTTGAAACCATAATTTTACCTGTCGTATGAGAACATTAAATGGCAACGCAATACCACTCCAGAAAACCCCTAGGTCATTTCGCACCGCTTTTCCCAAAAAGTTGTTTCTGTAAGAGGGCCTCCGAACACCCCGACTTGCTGCCACGCGTCCAGTGTACGAACTCAAAACCACCCATTCCCCGGAAGCTAAAGTTCGTTTGGTTTGTGTGAGCTTGGTGTGCGAAATGCGTCCCATCAGGTCAACGCACATGGATCTGCTCCAACCTGCCAAAATATTTTTTTTATTTAACCGCCGTTTCTAACTTTAATGCATTAAATGAATGTACCATTGTCTTAGGTAAAAACTTTATGTTTTCATACGGCATGTATGGGCGCGAATTAAAGAGTGGTATCGGCAAGTCAACACCATTTTTTTAATGCTTTTGATATATGTTTTGTGAAACTGTTGACTTTTCATTGTAATTGCACACGGGTGGAGAAGCAATTTTGGGTTCGCCGCAGCTAATAGGAAAACTAGGGAAGCAGAGAGAAAAACTAATGCACAAAACCAGGGAAGCATAGAGAAAAACTAATGCACAGCAGTGGGGAACCAGTGCAGGGTTGCTAAATGAGAGAGAGGATCAATTTTCAAATGAAGACATTTTGAAATAGGCAACAGCCTGAGAAATTAATTTTGTAATGGCTTGTGTGCTGGAGATTTTGAAATATGCAGGGAAAGCATAATGAAATCTTTTTTTGGGTATTACAACAGCATATGAAAAATTGCTTTTTACATCAGTAAATCAATGTAAGAATTTTTATTCTACAGCAGTAAATGTAAAAACCCTTTTTACAGCAGTAAATGTGAATGTAGATTTTACACAGCAATGTAAAAATCATTTGTAACAGAGGCAGAGTAATTTTGTTTTTGGTAAAAAGTTTTCGTGAATCCCTCTGAGGGAGAGGAAGACAATTGTATCATGCAGTTTATAAATTAATACAAGTTTATGTTGGTTGTGAAACTCTGCTTTGTTCATAAAAAAAATTTGGGGTTTCCCTGTGCAAAAGATCCTGAGGAGAAAACAACATTGCTCTGTATTCAGTTTGTTTGTTTGTTTTTGGGATTTTGCCAGAAAAATCCCCAACAGTGGTATCAAAGTAGATCCAGGCTCTTTGAAGGTGTTCAAGAAGCTGAAGGAAGGTTCCTTTTGTTGCAGCAGTAAATCTTCTCCAGCAAAGTGAAGTCTCACGCAAAAGGGTTCAGGTATTCCTCAAAGTTTTTTTTTGTGTGTTACTGCTAAAGGAGCAGTCAGTATTTTAAATACACAGTCAAGGATTTAGAAACATAGTTAAAGAGTGTTAGAATGGCTAGTACCAGCACCAGTATCGGTATGTTTAATCCTCAATTCCCACAGTTCAATGGGAAGAACTATGACTATTGGGCAATAACCATGAGAGCCCTGTTTTCCTGTCAAGATTTATCGGAATTGGTTCAAGATGGCTTTGAAGAACCAACAGATGAAAATGAGTTTAATAGATTAACTCAGGCACAGAAAGATCAATTAAAGAGCAATAGGAAGAAGGATTCAAAAGCCCTTGTATTTTTGTATCAAGCAGTGGACCAGAGTGTGTTTCGAAGGATAGCAGCAGCTAAAACATCCAAAGAAGCATGGCAAACTCTCAAGACAGCCTATCAAGGCATGGAGAAAGTGAAGACAGCAAAACTACAGTTGTTGAGGAGAGATTTTGAGAATCTGAACATGAAAGAGTCAGAAAATATTGACTCATTCTTCACACATGTGATTGGTTTGGTCACTCAAATGAGGACTCATGGAGAAGTTCTTGAAGAAAGGAGGATTGTGGAGAAACTTTTGAGGGTCCTACCCTCAAAGTTTGATGTGATTGTCACCACCAAAGAAGAGAAAAAGGATCTCTCAAACTTTTCAGTTGATGAACTCCACGCATCACTGATAACACATGAGCAGAGGTTGAGTAGAAATGAAAACTCATCTCTAGAGCAAGCTTTCAAGACCCAGATGTCCTTTGGAAGAGGAAGAAGTCAAGGCAGAGGAAACAAGAGAGGAAGAGGCAGAAGCCAAAACAGAGGTGGAAGGAACGTCCAGCAAATGCTCAAGGAAGAGGCAGCAATCCAAATCAGAACCAAGGCCAAGGCAGCAACCAACAAAGAGGACAACATCATGCTCAAGGACAAAGGTATGAAAAATCCAATGTCCAATGTTATTACTGCAAAAAATATGGGCACTATGCCAGTGAATGTGGAAAGAAACAACATGATATGGGTAATAGACCAAATGCCAATGTCACTAGTGAAAACATCAGTCAAAATAATGTGTTGTTAGCTTGTAACATGGCTGAAACAAACAGTGAAGACTTATGGTTTTTAGACTCAGGATGCAGCAACCATATGACAGGAAACATAGCCCTGTTTTCTGCTTTAGATCAAAATGTGAAATCAGAAGTCACACTTGGGACTGATAGCAAAATTTCTGTTATGGGAAAAGGAGAGGTAAAAATATTTACAAAGAAGGGTGAAAAGAAAACAATAGCAAATGTCTACTATGTCCCTGGAATGAAATGTAACCTCTTGAGTATTGGACAGCTTGTTCATAAGGGGTACAATGTTTTCTTTAAGAATGATGTATGCACCATCATGGATATAGCACCCAGCAAAAGATGTATTGCTGAAGTGAAGATGACAAGGAACGGGATGTTCCCTCTTAGAATAAGGGCAGATTTGAAAAACAAAGAAGTAATTGCAGCAGTTACCCAAGAGGTTTTCCAAAGTGTGCCAAAGGATGAAAATTGGTTGTGGCACTTGAGATTTGAACATCTCAACTTTGGAGGTCTTAATTTGTTGAGCAGAAAAGGAATGGTAAGAGGATTACCATCGATAGAGAAACCAGACAACCTTTGTGAAGGTTGCATATTGGGGAAACAACACAGAGAAAGTTTTCCATCAGGGAAAAGCATAAGGGCAAAGGTACCCTTAGAGATTGTCCACTCAGATGTATGTGGACCAATGCAAACTCCATCCTTAGCAGGCATCCAATATTTTCTAACTTTCATTGATGATTTTACTAGAAAAACTTGCGTATATTTCCTTAAAAACAAAAGTGAAGTGTTTGAAAAATTCCAAAATTTCAAAGCACTTGTAGAAAACCAAAGTGGGCTGCATATCAAAGTTTTGAGAACTGACAGAGGAGGTGAGTATATCTCCAAGGAATTCCTACGTTTTTGTAGAGAAAATGGAATTCATAAGCAATTCACAGCTAGGTACACCCCACAGCAAAATGGAGTTGCTGAAAGGAAGAATAAGACCATCATGGATATGGCGAGGAGCATGTTGAAGGCAAAGCATTTGCCAAATGATTATTGGGCTGAAGCTGTAAATTGTGCAACGTATATTTTGAATAGGTGTCCTACAAAAGCAGTGATGAATAGAGTGCCGGAAGAAGCATGGAGTGGGAGAAAGCAAGGAGTCGCCCACATGAAATTTTTTGGATGTGTGGCCTATGCACACATTCCAGATCAGCTAAGGAGGAAGTTGGACAGCAAGGGGGAGAAATGTCTTTTCATTGGATACAATGAGGAATCCAAAGCTTACAGGTTGTATATCCCATCCACCAAGAATTTCTTTGTGAGCAGAGATGTTCAGTTCATTGAGGAGGAAGCTTGGGATGGAAGCATAGAGAAAACAATGAATGTTAAAATATGTTTGTCTCATGATGAAGATGATGAGGAGATGGCTGAAACACATCCCCAAACAGCAGCGCCAACACCAGGACAGCAAGCGACACCCTTGAGGAGAAATGAATGTGCTTCTCCAAGCACACCACAAAGTGGAAGTTCAAGTGCATCTTCAAGCACTTGCACACTGAATGAAAGAGGTAAGAAATTTAAAAATTTAAGTGACATTTATGATGAAGGAATGAATTCCTTGTTTGCTTTATATTGTCATGTTGATGACCCTATTCATTTCGAAGAAGCAATTAAGGATAAGAAATGGATAGAAGCTATGGATGAGGAGATCAATGCCATAGAGAGAAACAAGACATGGGATTTGGTTGAGCTATCAAAAGGTAAAGAAGTCATTGGAGTCAAATGGGTCTATAAGACTAAGTGCAATGCTGAAGGCAAGATAGAAAGACACAAGGCAAGACTGGTTGTCAAGGGATACAAGCAGCAGTATGGGAGAGATTATGAGGAAACTTTCGCACCGGTTGCAAGAATGGAAACCGTGAGAGCAGTGCTATCCATAGCAGCGCAAAACAAGTGGGAAGTTTACCAAATGGATGTGAAGTTAGCATTCTTGAATGGAGTGTTAATGGAAGAGGTTTATATTGAGCAACCTCTAGGCTATGAGAAAAATGGCCAAAAGCACAAAGTGTGCAAATTGAAGAAAGCTCTTTATGGGCTGAAGCAAGCGTCAAGAGCATGGTACAATAGGATAGATTCCTATCTACTGGAAAATGGATTTGACAAATGTGAGGGAGGACCCACAGTCTACATCAAAGAAAAAGATGGTAAATTGCTAATTGTTGTGTTATATGTTGATGATGTGATTTTTACAAGTAATGATGACTACCTCATCGAAAATTTCAAAGCAGTCATGAAAGAAGAATTTGAAATGACTGACATGGGTTTGCTGAGATACTTCTTAGGAATAGAAGTAGATCAAAATAAAAATGGAATTCTTATCTCACAGGTAAAATATGTAAATGAAGTGTTGGACAGATTTAATATGAAAGAGTGCAAGGAAGTAATCACTCCCACAGTAATGGGATTAAAACTCAGCAAAGATAACAGTAGCAAGGATTTTGACTCTAGTTTGTACAAGAGCATAATTGGCAGCCTTACGTATTTAACTGCAACTAGACCTGACATAATGTTTGCTGTTAGTATGATTTCCAGATTCATGGAGAGGCCAAAGGAAGCACATTGGCAGGCAGCAAAAAGAATTTTGAGGTATGTTAAAGGTACTAAAAGGTTTGGCATCTTATATACTGTCTCAGAATGTTCAGATTTAGTTGGATACACTAATAGTGATTGGACTGGAAGTGTAGACGATTGGAAAGCACTTCCGGTTATGTTTTTCACATGGGTTCAGGAGCCATTTCATGGGCTTCTAAGAAACAGCCTATCGTGGCATTGTCTACAGCAGAGGCAGAATATGTGGCAGCTACAACAGCAGTATGTCAAGCAGTTTGGATGAGAAGAATGTTGAAGAGCTTAGGCCAAGAGCAGGCAAAGACAACAGTGTTTTTTTGTGACGATGGTTCAACTATTGCATTATCAAAGAATTCAGTGTTTCATAAGAGAACGAAACACATTGACACAAGATTTCATTTCATCAAGGAATTGGTGAACAATGGAGAAATTGTCTTAGAACATTGCAGGACTCAGGAACAGGTAGCAGACATTCTGACAAAGCCACTGGACCAGAAAAACTTTGAATTTTTGAGGAAATGTTTGGGTATGATTGATAACCCAACAGTTGAAAGTAAAGGGGAGTGTTGAAATATACTTTCAACTGTGCGTTGCCGGAAGCCGACAGTTGAACAATGTCCATTAAACGACAACCGAAAAACTATTTCACAAAACCATCAGTTACATATCGCACCGCCTTTCGCACAAAGTGGTATCTGTCAGAGGGCCTCCGAACACGCCGACTAAATGACAGACGTCCTGTGTACGAATCAAATACTGCCCATCCCCCGGATATTAAACATCATTTGGGTTGTGTCGCTGTAGGACCCGAATTGTGTCCGATCAACTCAACGGACCAGGATCATTTTCAACCTGCCAGAACATTAGTTTTTGTTTTTATCACCCATTTCATTTAATGCATTTAATACTTTGTCATAGTCTTAGGCAAAATTTTTAAAGTTGTCATACGGCATGTAATTTTTTTTTGTTAACCCATATATGATGTGTGAGTGTTGACCTTTTAAAAATGATTATTGCATACTGGTGGAGAGGTAATTTTGGTTCGCGGCCGCGAATAGAAAACCAGGGAAGAAGAGGGCTCGCTGAAGTAGAGAGAAAAATTAATGCACAGCAGTGCGGAACCAGAGCAAGGTTGCGAAATCAAAGTGAGGATTAATTTTCAAATGAAGACATTTTGAAATAAGCAGCAGTCTGAGAATTTTTTTTGTAATGGTTTGTGTGCTCGAGATTTTATGAAATTTTTGAATATTACAACAGCATATAAAAAAAATGTTTTTACATCATTAAATTAATGTAAGAATTTTTATTCTACAACAGTAAATGTAAAAACTTTTTTACAGCACTAAATGTAAATAAAGATTTTACACAGTATTGTAAAAATCATTTGTAAAAGAGGCAAGATAATTTTGTTTTTTGTTAAAGTTCTTGGTGAATCGCTCTGAAAAAAGAAATATGTATCAAGCTTTTTATTAATGAATATAAAAATTTTATTGGTGTGAAAAATCTCTGTTCTAAAAAGTTTTATTTGCTTCCCTGTGCAAAATATCCTGAAGAAAAAAACAAAACATTGTTATGTATTCACTTAATTTTTGTTTTTGAGATAAAAATCCCCAACAGTGGCCACATTTGGGGTAATGACAGAAAATGAAAAACGGCCAAATTCGTAAGAGTTTCTACGCTATCGGAAAATCAGCTTAAGAATCAGCGCGTTTATTGAAAACTTCGTATGGAAGTTACGGAAAACTTCTCAGGGAAGCTAACACCACGACAGCGGCAATGGCAGGCGTCGTACTTTCTGAAATTATGAACGAGTTGGCACATGCGTAGAAATAGTTAGATTGTCATACCCACCCTCACGCAGCATTCAATGCTGTGTGGAAAGTGCGCCGGGTTTTTATTTCGCATATACTTTTGCCCCTAGCTTGAACTGGTGAAGGTTCCAACTTCCAAGTAGGAACAGCATATGACTCCTCGCTATTCCACCCGTGTAGTAAACAACGGCGTTTTCTGAACGTTGAGTAAACGTTCTTCCTTAGTCAAATAACGATTTGTTCTCCGAAGTGTGTTTTTGGAGGACCCGGGAAACATCCGGCGCGTCGCTCGGCATTGATGAATGCGATTGGAAGACGGGACCATTTAGTTAGCGTTTGAGGATAGGCAGAATACCGTGAACAATACCAGCAGGTTAGAGAGAACGATGACCGAACACAGCACACAATTAGCTGTATCGCCGCTATAATTGTGTAATTGTCTTACCCGCCCGTTAGATTCCCCTCTAGAACACGACAGGCTAGCATTTTTTTCCGTATAATTTTCCAGTCTTCCTTGAAACGGTTCCGGGAATTATTGAATATTCACAAGCTTTCGAACGTCAATTTCATAAGACGTCATCCTCAAAGAAAACTCACTTATTCACGGAATTTCCGAAACTATTCATGTTGGCATTCCTTGTCAGCGTTCAACTTCCCAACAAACTGAAGCTGACATTCCTTCCTATCCCTTTCACCCTCTATTCCACCTAGTTGTCCATTTCCTTATAAATTCCTTTCTAGAGACATTTGATCTCATCGATATTAACTTTAAGTTGATCACGAATCAGGATTACTTGCTATCAGAGCTTCTATGTCCAATATCACCAATCACAGCAAGCTAATGGCGTTCACAGGCAGTCGAGATGACAAAGCTTATCGCTATACCAGCCATCCCAAAAATCAGGGACTTCGTCAAAAGCACGGCTCTACGCATTATCTCTCGGCGTACCTGAGAATTCGAGTAGTTATATTAGTGGCCACTTTTCTAGTATCTTCTTCGTCTGCTGCAAGATCTTCCTCCCGGCCTCTGCTCAGGGACCAAAACCGCATAGCCGCAGATGATGATTTCGACGACAATTACTATATCTCATGGGGTAGCCAACTCGTAAAGTTTCTGGACAACAATCGGTCTGTGCAGCTCCTTATGGACCAATCTTCAGGTATTATTTTATATACACGTACCAAAATTACATTAGCCCTCTCTTATAATTAGCAGTTACGTCCTAAATAATGTTAATTAATTCATAGGCTGATCACATTGATTGCCTTGCAGGTTCAGGCTTTGCTTCGAAGAGCACATACTTGTTCGGATATTTCAGTACACGAATCAAATTGGTGCAAGGCGATTCATCCGGGACAGTGACCGCCTTCTATGTGAGTAGAGTTATTTTGATCATTATGCTTCTGCTATTGCTTATGATTGATCATCTGTATCAGCTATATTCTATAATGCAACAATATTTCCTTTGGTGTTACTAATTTATTTCAGCTTTCGACACAACAAAGCTCTAATCACGACGAGGTGGACTTCGAGTTTCTGGGAAACAAACCCGGAAAACCTTATTACCTCCAAACAAATGTTTTCGTCAATGACGTTGGCAGCCGGGAAAGCCGAATCAGGCTTTGGTTTGATCCCACTGCAGACTTCCACACCTATTCTCTTCTTTGGAACCGCCACCACATCCTGTACGTTCCATCGTTCTGGCCACCTGTAGTTGTGTTACTTTATTATTCGTCGTGTAATCTTGTTCCTTTGTCACGCAGGTTCATGGTCGATGGAGTTTTTGTGAGAGTCTTTAAAAATTCTGAGAACTTGGGAATTCCTTATCCGTCATCGAAACCTATGCAAGTTCTTGCGAGTCTTTGGAATGGTGAAAACTGGGCCACAGATGGAGGAAGGAGAAAGATAAACTGGAAGCAGGTCCCTTTCATAGCCACCTTCCAAAGCTTCGGTATTGAAGGTCACAAGTGCCAGGGGAATTCGCAGTCCCCTTCTTTCTGTCGATTCTCTTCATCTTCAGAGTGGTGGGAGGATTCGGGGAGCAGAGGATTGAGCGCAGAGCAAATGAAGCAGCTGAAATGGGTGAGGAGAAATTATATGAGTTATGACTATTGCACGGATAAAACCAGATATCCTAAGCCTCCGCCTGAATGTGCACTGAATACAATCTGAAAAGCACAAGATTAGTAATATGCTCAACCGCAACTCTAAGAATGGTCGCCAGATAGAAATTGATTTGCGAATTCCTATCTTGCACAGGTTGCTCGTTGTTAATACAATGATTTAAATTATTTATCAACATTATTGTCGGATTCAACCGTAACCGTCTTTATTCAAAATGTAATTTATCAAATTTCACTCTTTTACATGCATGTAAAGTGTGTACTTATGTAGTTACATTGAAAAGGAGAATCCTGAAAATCTTGTGATTTCAAAGGGTTAAATAGCTAATTACTAGAGTTATTTTTAGAAAGTGGGTTAAGTTGAGTTAAATTATATTTTAATGAGAAAGTGAGTTAAGTTGAGTTAAATTACATTTTGGGTAAAGTAAAATTTAATATACCATTACATGTCAAATTATTTTAAATAAACGGTTAGTCCTAAAAAAATTTAAACCTCATTGGGTATTTGTTTTATTTTGTGTCTTACATTACTTTGCATTTCGAATACAAATGTGCTATAATTATTTTTATTTTAGCAACTGATATTATTATATTTATGATTTATTTATATTATTTTATACTTGCAGTCTTCTGCCTTTGCAAAATAAATATGTTTTAATTACTTTTATTTTAAATTAATTAGAACGACTGAATTTTTTCATTCATGAAAATTGAGAAAGTAATCTTTTCATTATCAAAATGCACTCTTTTACGTGTATGTTAAGTGTATTCTTATGCAGTTACGTTGAAAAATAAAATTCACCGATTTTAGATGTGCTATAATTAATTACATGTTCGAAAATGAAAATTAAGGTATTATGAAATTAATTTCTAGAATAAATGTCATATAGATGATTTTTTTGTTTCATAAAGGTTAATATAATATTCACATATTTATAAAATAATGTAAGTTAAAATAATGAGGAAATAGCGAGCAAAAATATAATATAGCAAGTTATCTTTCAAATTAAAATTTAGCACATGTTAAGTATTAGCATTTATAATAAAAATATTAATTGATTTATATTATTGCAAATTTGTATTTATCTATATCTATATATATATATATATATATATATATTATAATATATATATGATGAAATGATATTATTGTTTATTATGATTATATATATGTTAAATTAAAAGAAATGATTTAATATTTAGAAATCTTTTATTTTTTTTTTGTGTAAATCAGACTAATTCTATTATATTACAAAAAAGTTACAGTGAGTTACATCTGCCACCCTGAGTTGGTTACTTGAGCATTTTAACATTATGAGACCTATACCAAGCCTGAGAAAAATGGAACTATGAAACTGTCCGCTGACGAGAACCATCCATAACTAAACCCCTGACTAGAACCAGCCAAAACTTAACCTTCCACTCCTTGCCATAGTGAGAGAGGAGCTTACAGACCCCAACATGACCGACATAGCTTGACATTGCCGACACAAACTTTAAAATCGACATTACAGACCCAGGCTTTAAAAACGACTTTAAAATTGAAATTATAGACGCAGATTGACTCTCATGACTGACTATTGAAGCTACAATAACGACCAAAAACTGAACCCAGAGGAACCATACCGCCCCGACCGACCGAGTCGCTTGCCTAGGTGCATGGGTTTGGTGGCTCCTCCACCGCTGGACTGATAAATGCACCTGGTTGCTCCTCCTCCACTGTGCATCCATAGGAGTCTGAGTCTGATGCGCTTGTGTCTGTGTATGGCGCGTCTTCTCTCTCAGGCTCGCTTGGTCCAGCTCGTTCTCCCGCCACCGCACCCGTGGCTTCCAGAGGCTGTAGTCGCTGACCTGGAACAGGCGAGGGTGGCCGTGATGCTGCATGGGCTTCTGGTCGGGCAGCATGATCGCATTTTTCAATGCGTACTGAGACATAGTATACCGCATTGTCCAGCCGACATGGGATTCGGAAGCGGGTTGCCGGATGCCTCCCGAACAGACACACCCTGGCTCTTCCTCTTCCCCTTCCTCGTCCGCGCGCTTGGCGAGCTTCGGGTGAGCGGATTTCCTCCTCAGATGCTAAGGAGCGTGGCGATGATGCCCGCCCTCTGGCGCCTCCTCTGGAGCCTCCCTGTCTGCAAGCGCCACGCTGCCGCTCACGTGGCATCCTGTGAGCAACCCAGAACCAATTCTACCTAGAGATTGCGAATGTTGTGCACCACTATGGATGCTGGACCCGTGCAACAGCTTACACACCAAATTACACACCAAATTCAGAAGGAGAGATGGAATATGAATATAAGCAGCCTTGCTTACCACCCTGGTTGAAAGCCGAGCCCTTTCAGGAGCTGCGTGGAGTGAATTGCTTCCGGAGGGCCGGGCAGACCAGAACTAGAGGACCAAATCTCGAACCAGGACACCGAGGGATGGAGACGCCGCGACACTCAGAGCTTCTAGAGGTCGAGGGCGTTCGTGAACCATGCAGCTATCAGACTGAACGACATACCATGCTTCCACCCCCAACACAGAGCATCCGTAGTCGAGGGCCGAGGTCTGTGCTTGGGCTTGTGCCCCCTTGGTGCTAACATCCAAGAACCAGGCTCCCCACTTACGAGCGTAACCAGACAAAACTCTCTACGAACAGAGCTTCGCTCTCCTTCTCGCTGAACCCCTCTCATCGTCAATCTGAGGCAACTGACCGATATACCCCTGCACCCGGTAATTCTCCCTCCTCCTCCATTAATGCTGGCCGGACCGAATGACTGCCTTCTCGAGGCTTCGGGCCACTTGGCTCTAGCTGGCGGCCACTTGGCATTTAATGAGGTCGCCTCCTCCATTATTGCATCACATAACACCTGCATCCGGGGTTTAGAAATCTGTTTATTTTGGAAGAGGGTTTTCAGAATTTTAATTTAATTATCAATAATTATTAGTTAGATGATAGGAATTTAACTTCCATTTAATATTTTAAAATTTTTGGAGTAGTATTCACAAATCAAAAGTTGAATTTATAAAGAATGTAGTTATGCTCTTTTTTTATTTTTTAGTTAAATTAATTAATTAAAGAAATCATATAAACAAGTATCATATGAAATAGGTTATTGACATGTGATAACATTGTAATATTGTCTATTCACAAATTAAAAATCATCATTATAAAGTTGGGTTGAATCTTCATGTTTAAGAATTTTTTTTTTAAGTGTATATATGTTTAATTTATATATATATTTTT
>APFE031725568.1:113767-125511 GCA_000404065.3 Pinus taeda | reverse complement strand
AATAGAATTCCATCTATTTTCTCAACTTGATCAATCATCCATAAACAGCAACCTGCAATCCATAGACATGATCCATATGTCTAAAAATGGACATAGTCTAAAAATAGACTTGCGCCAAAAATAGCCTGCGGGCCCACTTAGTGAAGGCGACTCCTTTCCACTAAGCTCCATCATCTTGTTGCATTCTCAACAAGCATTTCTTGTTGCACACTTTTCAACACATAGGGTATGGAAAACATTTGTAAACTCCAACACATCTTGGTCCCTTCCTTGTTGTAGTGTGGTCCACTTTATGTATTTATGCTCATAGCTCCTGACAAGATAATAATGTTCCTTGATAGCATCTTGGAAAGAATTCCAATTGGTGCGACTGAAAACGGTGAGGATTCCCTCTCGTCCTTTTCTTCACAATAGGTTTCCCACCAATCCTTGACATGAGGCGCAACTTTGAGAAGTGAAAAAGTAATCTTTTCCCAATTAGAAAGGTCATGGAATTAAAAATATCCTTCCAACAGATTTAACCATTTAGCTACAGCATTTGCATCTATCTAGCCCTCAAATATGAGAATATCAAAGTTAACTTGTACCTTAAAAGGACTAGCACCTCCAAAGAGACTGTTGGATGAACGTTCCTCATTTGTGGGTAGTCGTCGAAGGATCTGGGCAAAGTTATCCATCATTACGTTCCTCTATTGCTCGTGGGCTTCCTCAAGTAGTATTTTGAAAGGATCTCCTACCCCCTCACCTTTCTTTTCTTCCGCCATGGGAGGTCGTCAAGTTTTGTGAGACTGGTCTTACAAAGGTTCAACCAAATTGAGCCATAAATCCTTATACCCTAGCCTCATTGGGGACACAAAGAAAAAAAGATAAAGAGTTGATTGCTTTGATACCACTGATTTGGACTTATGTAGGAACACAACAAAATACAAAAAGATCCATATACACAAAGATGCAGTAGAAATAAAACTTCATTTCATTAATATCGAAGAACTAAATTATGGTTACATACAGAAATAAAAATAAACTAGTTCGGGCGATGGTAGTTTATCTTTGAGAAAAGATGTGGCAGCTACATGCCTCTGAACTGTGTTACAATGAGGCTCAACGGCCTATTTATTATTTAGAAACAATGGAAAACCCTAAACATCCAGAAACCTAACTCTAAGAGATGAAACACAAAAATTGTGGTCCTTGTTTGGGTAAATTGGTACATCAACTTCCTGGGGTCATAACTTTGGCATACAATCTCTTTTTGGCTATCATAATACCTCATTTCGAAGATCTCGAAGGGGAGGCCAAAAATAAACCAATATATTGGTTTGGGACTTTTTTGCTCTCCCTGTTTTCCCTAAAAACATATTTTAGTCCCTCAAACTGGCTCTGAAAGTTTAGGACCTGAAAAAACTGCCAAAAATAGTAAGTTGTGCTACAATTAAGGAAAATGAAAAGAAACTGTTATGCTCCTATACCAATAGGTGTCATATTTCGTGATTGACTGGTGAAGTCCCAAATATGTTCATCCTTTCTCTGCTGTAAAGGTTCCATATTTTGAAAGGAAATGAAAAAAAATAAAAAATGAAAAGAGGGTATGCCCTAAAGGAAAGATCAAAGGGAAAAAGAATGAAATGGTCGAGAAAAAGGAAGAAAATGAACCCCAAAGAAGACACCAGGAAAGTGTGCTAGTCCAAAATGCCACTACTGTCCTATTTTACAAAAAAGAAACTCATTGTGTCCAATCAGTTCACTCTTGCCACAGTTGATGGATGGCCAAATAGCTTAATCTTGGCCAGTTCATGTTTAAATTTCCTATTTTAGAAGTAGAGAACAAAATATGTCCAAACTGTTCAATCTTGGCAAGTAATTAGCTAGGTAGAGAAGCAAAGGGTCTTAACAACTAAATTTGAGCCCTTGGAAGAAATAAGGGCAGACTTAGATAGAAGGGCAGCTGAAAGAAAAGAAAAGAGAAAGGGTTTGCTAGTCCAAATGCACCCAAGGAAAAAGGAAGAAAAATGTTAGGAACAGTAGGTTGGGTAGGCAGTTTTGATGTTGCAGAAGAAGGTTCATGGGTAACTTTGTCTTGCAAAGGTGATTCATCTCCTTACCATCATCAACACCATGGCAACTATGTGGTGACAGACCAAATGAAGCATGACTAACTTCCCCCCACATTTCTCCAAAAATCACATGCTAACCTCCCCACAAGGACATTGAGATCTGCTTAGTGCTCCTAGTTCACTTCATTTCATGAAAAAGACTAAGTAAAACTCTATTTTCACATAAGACATTAAAGCCACATTTCTTGTGTAAAATGGTTTTCTTCCATTATACTAAGTTTCCAAAATTCATTACTTGGATCCCTTTTTCATTTCCCTAAGCCTAAGTTTCACTTTTCAGACTTAGTGTTTTGATTAAACCTACCTTTCATATTAAAATACTAACTTTATTATATAGCTTCTACATAATATTTTTCCCGCCCCTATTATATAAAATGCATAAAACCCCCAAAAGTGTAAATACCCCGACCCCCTTATTATAGCCATATGGTAATGTTTTCTTGGGAGTTAATGGTTCAATTGGGGCCAATAACAACCCTCCACATACACGAACCATGGGATTTATTTAACATTTGGTTAAATAAATAACCGCACCCGCAAAGCCCAATAACCAAAGGTTATACCTGCCCGATATATATTTAAAAGTTGATTTATATGGTGGGTCCCCACGTCGTATCCTCCGTCGTTTCCCATTCATCGCCAACCGTCGAATCATAGCCCACAGATCCAACGTCCCATGGCAATATCGCAAGCCCTCCGCGTCCGATCGTTAGCGCCCAGGGGATGGTGGTTTTGCTGCCGTAACCTGGGATAGGTGGTAGCCTCCCGCATTGCTCGTTGGCCCCCCCTCCAATACCACCATTGCCCAAAAGTGATGTGGGGGCCAAATCACTTACCGCCCATGCTCCCTCCCTGCTGACGCCACCCTTGTGTCATCCACTGATGTCACAACCACTTCAGTACTACGTCAGCACCAAGTCACCCCGCTACACGACAAAATATTGCGTCATGTTGACGTCACCCGACCAAAATGTGCCAAAACCCGCCAAAATCAAATTTTTTTGTCAAAAAGGCTTGAAAACGTCATTTTTGTTCATTTCTGTTTGTTTTGTCTGTGCGACCGGTGCATGCGATTTTTCGTCCAAATCAACGGTTTGACTACACAGTCCGCCACCCAGCTAAATTCAATCCACAGTTCGGCCTTCCAACTCGGTCTGCCACCTGCAAAGTGCATAGTCCACTGGATAAGACATGTATTTACCTACATTTTGTTCCCAAACCCTGTTCATTTTAGTTTCCTCTGCAAAATCTCCAAAAACGCCCAAATTTGAGTTAAATTCGTCAAAATACCTACAAAAGGCGCATCAGAACCACTGTTTTTTCCCATTTTACCAAAAAAATCCCGCAAAATCCATCTCCCTCTACAAATTTCGCCCACTAAGCTAAATTCAAGCTGGTTTTGGCCTACAATTCTCTGAGAAAACCTCAGAAACTATCATTTTACCTATTTTATTGCAAAAACCCAAGCTCCAAGTTGAAAAATCACAAAAAATTGAGCAATGGAAGCTCCAGTGGCCCTGAACATTGCTCCCCTCAATGCACCTCAAAAAGAATTAGATTGGCTGCCCTTGGCTGATAAGGATTTTCAAATACAGGACTTAACTGGTGACAAAAACCACCTCTAAGCATTATGTGAAATCAAGAACAGTCACCTAAGTAAAATTGATCTCTATGGGATATGGGAATCCAATTTGCCCAGATACTACCTTCCCTTAGTAAATGTCTTCCCAGTTGTTATCCACCTATGCTGTGCCAATTATCAACCTACTCAAAGAGCAGTCATGTCTCCAACTGGAACTATTCTTTTTCATATAACTCCTGACTCAATCAATGAAATGCTACACTTCAAACCTAGTCATCCTCTGGCTCCTCTTTCCATGGGACATTTGGTGGATGAAGGCTCTAAACTATCCATTGCAGAAATAGGTTGAATTGCCAAGTTTTTTATGAGACCAGATTGCCAGCCCACAGAGCCGCCTCCTTTTGTCCATGTATGGTTCAATGAGGCTGGAATATTTATTATTGATAGGATATCCTATGTATTTGGATTTAAAACAAGTGAATATGTTGATGAGACCATTTTAGCTCTGATGTCCATGTTTATACTAGGACATCCTCCTACTGTCAAATTTGACTTTGCTACTTTCATAGCCAATAAAATACATGAGCAATTCCTGAGTCGAGACAAAGAAGGGGTCTTCAAATATACCTCTTACATATATCATTTGTTCTTATACTATCAAACAGACAATTTTTAGTTTCCCATTAGAAAGTTGGATTCCAAAGGAGAAAGGAGGTCTATGATCTTTTGGACCTTAGTCTTCCATGAAGTCCATAACTCTCCTTACACTTACTGTGAATTCATTGATTTGTTTATACATCCAATCTCCTCTCTGCTGATGAGAACCCCTCTTCCCAGACTCTCTGATGACATGAAGAAAATTTTACAGCTCTCCAAAAGCTACAAAATAGGTGACTGGTACTTTTACCAAAATCACACTGAGATCAGGATATATGGCTGTGAGTTATGCCCCTATAAACTGCCAAGATATGTGCCTATGAGACTCTTTGCTCTTGAATACTTAAGGCAATTTATCAACTCATATTTGACTCACTTTCACAGTGCAAAGAAAAAAGCTCAGCTGAAATTAAGAACCCAGCTAGGCCCTTTTTTCATTAACAAAAAGGAAGGATGGCAAGATGCTGAAAAGATATTGGGTGAGAAACTCAAATTAAAGAGGAGCTTTTGGTGGGTACCCTATGACCCAAATGGGTTTATTTGTGAAAGAAAAGTAAAAAATAGGCTATCAGCCTATAATCATTGTAGGATCCCTGAGATAGAGCTATTTGCCAATCAAAATGAATGGGTAGAAGGCACATTAGTTGAAGAAGTCATTGAGGAAGAAAAGATGGAACAAGCAATGAAAAATCTTGAAAAGACTCTTGACCTGGACTCTTTTGGACAGGTGTGTTTCAAATTTCCTCAGCAAACCGGACTGGGCACATCATCTGCTTAAACTTCACAACAACCTACCCAGGAAAGCACCACACCAGCTGAAGGGACATCCAAAGGCAAAGAAGTGTTGGATTCAAAGTAGCACATAATGACAAATCAGCCATCATCATCAAAACAGCAAGGCCAAGGGAAAATTCCTCCTGTCTAGACAAAAACACCAGAGGTACCAGCACTACAGACTCCTCTAAATGAGGAAAGGGGAAAGAAAAGGAATAGAGAAGAGACTACACCTGTAAGTGGACCAGTAGAGCAAATAGAGGTAAAAAGGCAGAGAGTGGATCCTCTAGCTGAAGAGGAAATTATTGAGGAAACCATAGGAAGCATAAGAGGCGAGAGGGCAACTGGCCCACAGACATCCCCAGTGGTGGAAACATCTACTAGCTCTCATAGGTAGAAATTGGAGAAGCAGCATAGTGTGGAAGTCTCCTCCACAAGGCCACAAAGAAAACAACGTTCTGAAATCAAAAGAACATTCACGAACATCAAGGCCCAGAATGAGCCAATAAGACTGCAACTTTATGATAAATTTCTCAAGATGATGCCCACCAAACAGCAAAGGTTAATGTCTGCATATGACATCAAGGAAGAGAAAATGATCTTAAGTCACTTTATGCCTAAAGTGCAACAGCCATAGTTAGCTACAGATTATATTAGAACAAATCTGGAAGTCCTTGCCAAAGACATTCATCCTATGGACCAAATCGAGCTACATAAGCAAACTGGTGAGATGGTCTACTCTACATTAGCAGGTAAGGCAATGTTGGCTCATGAATTGCACAACTCATTGAACAATACATCGGCCCAACTAGAATTGGAAAAGATATCTTCTCTAGCCAAGGACAACAGGATAAAGTCCTTGGAATACATTATCATTGAGCTGGGACATGATCCCAAGGAGGCCAAGGGAATAAAAGCATTGATGAAGAAAAAGGAGGATGACATAGCTGCCCTCAAGAAGCAATTGAAGCTGCTTATTACTATGCATCCACAAACCACAGAGGTTGTGCAAGAAAAAGCAGAAGAAGACATGATGGATTTGCTGTTGAAAATGAATGAGAGACTAAGTGAGACAGAGCAGGCTTTGGAGAAAGCTTTACAAGATAAACAGGGAGAGTCAACCTCCCAGCCACCTCAAATAACTCTAACGGTTACAACTTCTCCTCCTATAGATACAACAACAATGCCTCCCACTGCCCCAACAACATCAACATCAGCTACAGGTGCATCAGCGACAATGAGAGCTGCAGGCAGCAACACTACTATGACAATAGAACAGTTGATAAAAGCTATGGAGGATTTAAAACTCCAAGTGTTAGAACTAAAATAGGCTAAAGAGAAATTGGCCAAGTTCGAAATAAGTTATGACAAATATAAAATGACAGTGGCAGAAAAGACAAGAGAGGTAAAGGCTTTAGAGAACAAAGTAAAAGCATTGGAAAAGGACCTCTCTTTAGATAAACCTCTGGGAGAAATCAAATCCATTTTGTGGGATAACATCAGTGAATCCATTAGTAATATAGTAATATTAGTAAGTTAAAATGCCCTGAAAAAGCTAAGCCTTCCATGTGGAATGTCAAGGAAGCATCCACCAACCGACTCACCAAGCAAAAAGTCAATGCACCTTACCAACCGAGCAGCCAGCACAATAGTAATTACTTCTGCATTCATTTCTCCCTGTTTTCAAGATCATTTACTTCCCCTGTAGAGTAGGTAGAAGAAGTTATTGCTAGATATTATCTCATTGAGATATTTTGTAAATATTTTTTTACAAATACCTCCCCAAGCGAAGTACTAGGGGTTGGTGATACATTTCTGGAACTGCGCTGTAACTTTGAAAACTCTTCTGAATAAAAGGTTGCTGGAATGCGTTGTTGCTGAACTCTCTGGTTGTAGAATTGATGGCAGAGGACTTTGTTGCAAAATTCTTGAATTATTCCATGAATCAATAAGTCTTTCTAACTTATGTTTTATAGTTTCAGTATTTTTATATATCATCTATGTTCATGATCTGAATAACAGGGAAAAAGAATAACCCAGAACTTGCTTAACTGCATTCTGTGTTCAATCTCTGTCATTCTTTATGTTTTCTTCAGAATTAGTATAAGCAAGAATTATTAACTGCTCATGTTTCCCTTGTTCTTACATCTTTAATATAGCTAAGGAATTCTTAACTGCTCCCTGGCAATATTCATCCACTTTCCCTCTGTCGGCATGATGAAGGATTCTTAGTTGCCCTTCATCCCCTAACCCCATCTCACCTGATTTCAGCTTACAGTTTGTTTCATGGTTGGTTACCTTGCTCTGTAGTACCACCCTCTATTAAAGAAAACATCTCCAATAGTTCATATTCATACACTCCATTAGCCCAATGGATTGAACTTCTCATATTTACACCCCTGTTCTATTGAATGTAACCATCCAAAATCAAAACAAACCCTTGTACATCATAACTAGCCTAAAATACTTCAAAACAAAGCTAAACTATAAGGAGAGAGCCCTCTTTGGATGAAGATGGGCTAGACTCTGTGTCTAAAAGATTGGTTTGTGGTTACCTTGGCCGTATTCCCTCCTTAGAATTTTCCTGGGGAACAACCTGAGTGATGACAGAAACCATGGAGGGAGTCCAAGTGGAATAGGTGGATGGCCACCAATATCAACCTGTATCATATCGCTTATTTTAAGCTAGTGGATGTTGGCTCTGTAATTGTGGCCCTTTGGCACTTTGAATCTTGATAACTTTCAGATGGCCATTGAGTGTGTCCACCCTTACTTGAAGTGCTTCATTGAAAATGATATTCTGGAGGCATTGTCTTACAGATTCCCTTATTATTTGATAACATTGTTACATTTTATTTGGATGGAATATTTTTTTCCTCCCATATGCTGTAAGGAGAGAGGTACCTCACAAGTTATATCAACATCTTATTGCCAACCACAATCAGAACTTATTCTTTAAGGTCTTTGGACAAGTTAAAATTCAAACATGCTTTTCTGGCCTTGAGGGTTGTAAAGTTTCTAAGGCCCATGATATATAAAATGAGTGATAGGGTAATAAATATGTTGGTGGAAAGCCCAATATTGCATCTCTATCCCAGGGAACTTAATGCACATAAGGAAACATAACTGGGCATTTCTCTTCACTGAAATTTTATCATACCACCAGGAGAAGACAACTAGGGTGTTTATACATACCAAGGATTATTGCAAACACTTTCATCAAAGACAACTTTATTCAAAAAATAAAACAAAAAATAAGCCCATGGTCAAGCTATCGGTAGTTTTGCAAAGTCATCTAAGCCTCCCCTACCTCTTGCATCCATGCCTTGATGATCTTCTACAGAGGGAGTGACTATTGTTGATAATCAACACACACTGAATTGTATTCAGAAAGCTAAATGGCTAGTGGATTTTCATCATGATCAGATCCATTTAATTGTGGAAGGCTTTCAAAATTAACTTCCTAGGGAATTTTGACCATTCACAGATTTTTGCCCAGAATTAGTTACAACAACACTTGAATAAACAATAACTAGAGCATAATTGTCAACAGGAATGTTGGATTCAAGGTTTGATTTAGCCATTATGGGCTCACAGACTCCCCATGGCATGAAATTAGGGAAATCAAGGCTATCATGTGCCAGCCAGGTGCCAGGACAATCATTGCATCATACCCTGAGAGTCTAAGAGCCAATATATTGCGTGATTTGTGGAGTAGGATTGTGTAAGTTTTTCTGAGAATATTGTATTGTAGCATTACATGTGTTCGAAGTGTTAATGAAAGTCTCAATGTGCAATAAATTTTAGTCACCTAACATGTTAGTTATTTGTTATTGTTTGCATGGTATAGAAAATGCTTGGAGAAATATTTTATCCATTATGGTTGCGCTTTATTCTTGTTTGCTTTTTACTCGGTTATTGTTATAGAGATATTTGGGCACTGCAACCCCAATCTCATATGTTCATAAACCAAGGGATTATAAGCCCCTAAAAGTGTTGTTTCATACCCTAAAGGAGCAAGGTCAACTGGTTACATCATCTCCCAGAAGTTCTCCCGGAAAAGCTACTCAGAACTAGTCAAAACAGGACCATACAGATTGCTCAGTGCTAAGGGTGTGATGCATCTCACCTACCACATGTAAAAAGTGCGATGCCTACTGAAAATCCCCTCTGTAGGGTGTGATGAGAAAGAGCAGACAAATGGTAGAGGCAGTTGGCTAGGTGAAAACCCAAAGAATATTCTAGAAACTACCCATTTGACACTTGACTCTCTGAATTCGCCCAGAGATGAGTAAGAGATCATGCAATCTCCAAGTGGAACCAATAACTATCAGAGAGATGACACTAATCAAAATCCCAGAAGCTAACTTACCCACTTGCAAACATCTATATATGGATCCCTCATCCTAGAGATCTAGAGGCTGGAATTTTGTATCTTGTAAGGAAGTGCTATTGGTTTCTCTCTGGAACATCATAGTGTTGGGTGATCTAGCTTTTCATGAGGTGAAAAGGGCTTCATGCTGGGAGGATTGCACTGGGTCAGACCAATGGGTTGTAATCCTCTCTTCTACTACTTCTATCAATAAGGCTATTTGAGTTTTCCTCCATATTCTTGTATATATTTTAATATTGAATTGATATATGCATTTGTATGGTTAATATATATCTGATCCTATATTGTTTATGATTATAGATCTCTATGCTTTGATGGTATTATGCTGCTTTGACTCTATAGGTGTTCTTTGAAGCAGGACAAGTAAAGAAGGAGTGGCGAAGCTCTGTCAAAGGAGGGAGGAAACAAGCAAGGAGCCAAGTGAAAGGCTGAGATTGGTACTCTCTGCTTCTCTCTCATATATCTCTCATAAAGGAAAATGCAAGTAACTTTAGTTTGTTTTTTTCTAAGATAGCTACCCGTCTTAGTGGGACTAGCAGCTCTAAATGGACACTAGTTTTCTCGATAACAAAATGGCGACCCCGTTGGGGAGCGAATAGCGTGTTTGCATGTTTCTAGTTTGTTTGCTTTATAAACTACAGACTGAGCCTGAAGTTAAGCTAGCTAGCCTTCGAACTACTTTTGCTATGCAACTACAAAGTAGATAAACGTTGCTTCAGTCAATCTCCGGGTTAGTTTATGAATTAAACATCTGACTTGTAAACATCCTAAGTGCCATGGTGGTAGCTCAAGTAACCTCATTAGATCAGCCCCTATGTTTTGTGTTTGCTGACTATCAATAGCTCAACCTCAATCCCTGAACTAAGCTGCAAACTGTGAGCAAACACCAAGCCCAGTCTCGTTCCTGGACCATCGCACTGTCTCTCATTGGTAGTCTGGATGCATCGCACCTCCTGTGTGTTGTAGGTGAGATGCATCCCTGTTTCCCTGTTTTACAGGTGCGATGATCAGATAAGACTGTTTCTGCCTCCAGATTTTGGTTTTTCTTCATTGTCTTCAGCTTTATTCAGTAGTTTTGTTGTCTATGATCAGTATATCACTGTTGAAACTCCCTTCCTTTGCATTATTCAACCCCATTGAATAAATAATTGTGAATGTTTTTATGTATTTTTCGCCATTTACAGTTCTCCTTTGCAAACAATAGCTTAATCGAATTGTCATCTTTTGATTTAAAAGTGTCGCAAGTGTCGTTTTCAGTCAAAGAAAAGAATCCTCCTCTTTTTGATAGTCGATTACACTTTTGCTCCTGTATTTGATTTGAATTAATAGTATTTCAAGTGTCAAAAGTAGTTTTCAATTCAAAATCAGAAAGTGTCGTCTTAGTCTTCCTTTCATTTTTTGAAAAGAAAATTGTTAGTATTGTTGCTTTGAAAGCAAGATAGTTCAGATTTGTACTTAGCATTATTTTTGTCATTCACACATTAAGAAAGCGGAAAACAAATACATGCATGTGCATTTGCATTTAGACTGTTTGTGGAAATTGATTTAGGATAGTTCATGTTAGTGTGTGCTCTCTGCTCTATGTTGAAAGAATTTCGCTTCTATTTCCTTAGAAGCTAGGATTTTCATTACAAAAAGAGAAATAAACGACTATTTATCATCTTAGATTGCACATTTAGGAATTGTATATCTACATCACGCAATGAACCTTAAAGGAAAACTTCTTAAGAAAGATCAACTGTAAAATAAATTTCAATGAACATAAAAACGCTTTGGAACCTAATGCACAACATTTAGAAGTCTAGGCTAGAGATGTATTCTAGTGTCGTAAAGCCTGGTAACTATCGCTTTCATCGTAGGTTGGGTGATTCCTCCTCTTTGAGACGACAAGTGCTAGTACGGACTTGTGCTCCCACGTACCGTCGTGTATATATTGGGAGACCACAATAGGCTATATCCTTTATCTTTAGGAAGCCATGTCTACCGCCCTATCGATCGCAATGCACTGAACACAACATTCGGGAAGATTGACTGTCGTACCGTAAAAATTATTTTGTAGTTTTGCAATTGGTTTGGTAATCCCTCTGTCTAGATTTCCAGAGTAGTCACTTTCATTCCTTTTCAGACTCCTTAAAAGAAAATGTCTATCTAAGAACTTGTCACTTCAGGCTCATTAAAAATTGAAGGCGACTAGAGTCATCTTTAGCTTTTTCTCAACTCTTAA